>RJVU01049301.1:4346977-4357665 GCA_003731715.1 Anabarilius grahami
GACTTCCCACTGAGGTGCCTTGATACAGCCCTCTGGGAACAGCCTATTCGTTCAGAAATTTCTTTCTGTGTCTTACTCTCCCGCTTGAGGGTGTCAATGATGGCCTTCTGGACAGCAGTCAGGTCGGCAGTCTTACCCATGATTGCGGTTTTGAGTAATGAACCAGGCTGGGAGTTTTTAAAAGCCTCAGGAATCTTTTGCAGGTGTTTAGAGTTAATTAGTTGATTCAGATGATTAGGTTAATAGCTCGTTTAGAGAACCTTTTCATGATATGCTAATTTTTTGAGATAGGAATTTTGGGTTTTCATGAGATGTATGCCAAAATCATCAGTATTAAAACAATAAAAGACCTGAAATATTTCAGTTGGTGTGCAATGAATCTAAAATATATGAAAGTTTAATTTTTATCATTACATTATGGAAAATAATGAACTTTATCACAATATGCTAATTTTTTGAGAAGGACCTGTATTGTAATACTAGATAGAAGGATGACAGAAAAAAACAGATGCTGCGTTAATTGCGTTAAATATTTTTTATGCGTTAAACTGGAAAAAAAAACAATCGCATGTGTTGACAGCACTACTTTTTACCTATAAAGAATACCCATTCTTAACCAAAATTAGCTTCTCAGACCATTTTCAGAACAAGCCTCACCAACGACACTTGTTTTTTGTTGTGTTACAAACAAATTTGATTGGGAAGATGCAAAACAGGAAGTTTGTCATTATTTTGGAAAAACTGTAATGACACTAAATATTTTGTATTATTGCCATATCAAACTGATGATACCATGTACTATTTAGCTGTCAAAAAACTAGCTGTCACTAGGTGGTGCTATAATATAAAAAATTCTGAACCGTATGAAACTTATGGGAGGCTAGAATTGTTACACTGACATAACGTATATATTTGTATTCTTCATCAGGGCCACAGTGCAGAGAACACAGGAAGCAGTCTAAGTCACATCAGCCCTCTCAGCTGCATGTTTACAAGGTGACAATGTTGTATATGTTATGACAATGTTGTATACACACACATATATATATTAGGGCTGTCAATAGATTAATTTTTCAATCGCGATTAATCCCGCACTTATCGTGAAATTAAGCATACACCATTTATCTTGTTTAACACGTCCGTTTTGCCATCATTGCCTATATCCAGCAAAGTAAACCATCAGATTGAAGTGTGATTTTCACAAAACTGTATTTTCAGCTTTTTTCAAGGTAAATTTAGATGTCTTTCCAAAAAAGGACACCAAATAACCAAATGATATGATTTCATATAATTCATACATTTATGTACACCAAAGTTGCGATACTGAACAGGACCACATGGAGATGCCAAAAAAGCCTAAACCAACCGCCTTGACCTGCATATATACTAAAGTACACAGCAACATACACAGGACAAATCCAAACATTATCCTGAATGTGTGTGAAAACAACATGAATGTACTGAAATGTGTCTGTGCATAAATACAATGTGCGATCAGTGCGTCGAGAGCACTCATACATGATGATTTGTTTGCCCATCAATATAACGGACTCACACGTGCTTCTGTACGTCACCGCAATCGTCTTTACTTTGATTGCAATCCTCATCCATCAAAACTTTCATAGCAAGAAGCTGGTTTGCTTTACACAGCCGAGAAACATAGTTTTCATATCATCTGGCCATACAGCGGTGGGATGTTTCGACGTTCCGTTCAGACAGGAACAGCGCGATGCGGATACAATGACACAATATGACAGAGAGTTTGTGTTTTAAAGTGAAACAGACACTGGAATGAATAATTCTCTCTGCCATCTCTGATATAATCAGCATGGACTTTTAAGATCATCTAACTGCTTGACATAAATTACGTTATGATGCGATTTCATATGCTTCCGTAATTATTTTTGTGTTAAATATGCGTTAAATTATTTTAATGCGTTAAGGATTTTGAATTAATCGTATGCGTTAACGTTGACAGCCCTAATATATATATATATACAGAGTGCTGCTTGAAAGTTTGTGAACCCCTTGCAGAATCTGTGAAAATGTGAATAATTTTAACAAAATAAGAGGGATCATACAATATGCATGTTATTTTTTATTTAGTACTATCCTGAGTAANAGAGAGCATACAAAATGCATGTCATTATTTATTTATTACTGTCCTGAGTAAGATATTTTACATATGGGAAAAAAAAGCTGAATTTATAAATATGACCCAATTCAAAAGTTTATGAACCCTTGATTCTTAATACTGTGTGTGGTTACCTGGATGATCCACAATTTTTTTTATGGTTTGCGATGGTTGTTCACGAGTCTCTTGTTTGTTCTGAGCAGTTAAACTGAACTCTGTTCTTCATAAAAATCCTCCAGGTCCCAAAAACTCTTCAGTTTTCCAGCATCTTTTGCATATTTGAACCCTTTCCAGCAGTGACTGTATTATTTTGAGATCCATCTTTTCACACTAAGGACAATTGAGGGACTCAAACACAACTATTAAAAAATGTTCAAACATTCACTGATGCTCCAGAAGGAAACACAACATCACAAAACATAAATACAGTCATAGATCATCCACACACAGTATAAAGAATCAAGGGTTCACAAACTTTTGAGCGGGTCGTTTTTATGAATTCAGCAATTTTTTTGTCTTGTGGACCATATGTCAAATTTTTTTTTATCTTACTCAGGACANCACAAGACTGAATTTATAAAAACGACCCGCTCAAAAGTTTATGAACCCTTGACTCTTCATACTGTGTGTGGTTACCTGGATGATCCATGGATGATCCTGGATGATCCATGTTGTTCATGAGTCGCTTGTTTGTACTGAGCAGTTAAACTGCCCAATATTTTTCAGAAAAATCCTCCAGTTCCCAAAACTTTATCAGATTTCCAGCATCTTTTGCATATTTGAACATATTTCCAGCAGTGACTGTATGATTCTCAGATCCATCTTTTCACACTGAGGACAACTGAGGGACTCAAACACAACTATTAAAAAGGTTCAAACATTCACTGATGCTCCAGAAGGAAATGCGATGCATTAGGAGTCAGGGTAAAAACTTTTGAACAGGATTAAGATGTCGAAATTTTTCTTTTTCTTTTTTTTTTCTTTTTTTTCCATTTAGTATTGCCCTTTGGAAGCAACAGAAGACACTTAAATGTTTGCCAGAAGACAAATTAAGTACAATATTCCTTAATCTTCAAATTCAAAAGGTTTTCACGTTCATACTCTTTTTAGTCTAGTCCAGTTTCAGTCGACTAAAAGTCTAAGCATTTTAGTCTTATTTTAGTCAGAATTATCCATGACTATTTTCGTCTAGTTTTAGTCAACGAAAACTGACATTTTAGTCTAGTTTTAGTCAATGAAAATTGTATTTTAGTCTCTTTTTAGAAATGCAATTCTATTTAACCCAGTCAATATAGTATAAGTACCTAGTAGTATAGACGAAACCAAAATTTTCTTTTAGCCAAACCCATTTCAAACAAGGTTATCTTATTATATTATTGTTACCTTGTAGATAATACCCTATAATGCCTTGATATGTCTCTTAACCCTTTAAGACCTGAAGGCTTTTTTATAGTTTTTTTTTCTGAGCAACCTACACAAAAGTAAAGACTCATAACTCCAAAACTGTAGCAGGGTCATTCTACAGAAACATCCACTTTTCGGTCCCTAGACTTTACAGAAATATTACACTTGAAAAACACTTTAGGATTACAATTTTTTTATATTTTAATATGAAACAATATGTTATTTGAACAATTAAACCTTCTTGAGCCATCAATGTGGCAAGATTTGTTTTTTAATTAATTATAAAAATTCCAAACACCACTGAAGTGCTCGTCCCCACAGTCATGTACAGAGGGAAAGTGCTTTATTTTGAGCTCAGAAACAGGTTTTTCTACCATTTCAAATACAATAATCTATGCATAACTATCAAATATATGATGTACATGACATAAAAAACAAAACAAATGGCAAATAAATATTATAAAATATATAATGAATGTAGTGGTCCCCTGGTGTTGTCACTGGTGTTACCTTTAACAAAAATCTCTTATTTTGAAATAAAAAAATCATACTGATGACATCACTTGACTTCCTTCTTTCTATTTCCCAAAGATCAATGAAGAAAGGCCAATGGAAAGTCCACTATCTCTTTTCAGTTATCAGACATTTTAATTAGAAAATCATAATTTCATATGAAGCTTTTAGTTGAAGTCACTGGTATGACCTACTTTATTGTTAGGGAAATTTTAAAAAACTAGAATACAAATGGATTAAATTTCTTAATTTAGTGAATATACCATGATTGGCAACATGTGGATTGATACCTTGCAGCAGCCATTTTGTAAAATGCATTTTTCATGAAAATTGTCACTGGTGTTACCTTTTTATGAAAATTGTCACTGGTGTTACCGTCACTGGTGTTACCCGTTTATAGATCAACTTTGTTTAAAGCTATTCGTTAAGTTCTTTTGCTTAAAATAGCACTAAGATTTCGTGATTCTAACTTTTCTTTCTCATTGTTAATCCTCCTTTAGGCAGATATGGCTAAATTGAGGGCATATGGCTAAATTGAGTGCAGCTGAGAAGCAGCGACTTTGCGGACAGCGTATTTTACAGACATTTACTGACTGCTTTCACTAAGTGTCAATGATAAGTCTTTGATTGTATACCAAATGTAAAAATTTAGTCATCTACTTAAATATAGTTGAAGAATAAGGATCTTTGGTCTTATGTATACGTCACTGGTGATTCATTGTGTCACTGGTGTTACTGTTTTTTGTCTGTCACATTAAATAAAATGTGTCATATGTGACATGGTAATAATTTTACATTCATTGAATTCTGCTACACTCAAGAATTAAGATGTAAAGGATTGCATCATTACTTGTTTATAACTGTTTTTCAAATATTTTCATTGTTATAGCAAATACATGGTTGCGCAATTGAATTAAAATCATTCAATCACACTTTTAACTAACCTGATTAAAATAAAAAAAACACATAATCTCCTTATTTTTTGCATTATCATTACTATTCTGTAAATCTGACTGCATGGGCTGAAAAAAGTGAGAAATAATATTTCATAAAAACGTTTAAAAATGCCAGAGAAGTAAGGTAACACCAGTGACAACAAAATTGGTACATGCGGTCTTTAAATAAATGCACAAAAAAAAAAAAAAAATCATTAAGCTGTCATTTATGTGTATATATGAGTGGTGTGCGGTCCTTTGCTCTTTTGTTATGGAACGTCATCATTGTCCCGCGTTCTCATTGGTTTGCTGGCCTATGGCAGATTTCATGGACAGGATAAGCTGTGAGCAGATCGCTCACCCAAGAGGAATGTGCTGCTGCTGCCAGATCTCGATCACCGAAAATAACATTGTATTTGATACAAAACTAACTAGACTAAACCAAATGGGGAAAAAATCTTAACTAAAACTGTTTTCATAGTATTTCATTTTCTCCATAGGGAAATAAATTTTTTTATGAAAAATTATAAATTGTTTAAGACAGTCCTACTGTAGCTATCATGTTAATCGATAGTCTGTGCTTTTGTTAAATTCATCAGTTTGCATAATTTCAACTTATTTTTTTAAAGAATACTGATATTTTTATTTGTTATAGGCTACTTATATTTATTATATTTACATTTTACTTATTTATAATAGGCTGCTAAAACTAATTATATTATACTTACTATACTTTTTAATTTAAAAAGTACTTCTGGCATACATTTAAATTGACGCCATGGTGTTTCTTATTTGTCGTGTCTGATTTAGATCTGTGTCCTAAACTGATACGTTTAAAGGTGAAGTATGTCGTTTCTGTGACACTACCGGCACCTAGCGGACTTACAAAAATACAGCATATTTTGCAAACGCACCTTTCGCATGTTGCGCCTCGGTCGACTCTAACATCATAAAAGCTCTTACGGTTGCTTGTGAAGGCACGTCTCAACAGATAAATGTAGGCTACTCTCAAGGTCCAATATATTAGAAATACTTTTCGCTGTGTTGATATTTGTCATGAACAAGCAACTGAGTAAACTAACACTGTCTATAGAGAACCTGAGTGTCTTGCTTATTATCTATAAACCCAGTCAACGTAACTGCATCGGCCACATTTTTTACATGTTTTCCACCCAGTGGAAAAAAGTTGCCACTGATATTTATTTATATTTATATATATATATATATGTATATATGTAAACTCCTCAAAGAAAGGACTCCTGGCTAGAACTGGGACCTTCTTGACAACACTATGTACCCACAATGCCAATGAAACTGTATTGTGACAAAATGTACCAAAATAATGTTGCTTCAGCTATTTTCACTAAGCAATTTGAACAAGAAGATTTTTTTTTTTGCTTTTTTTTGCAAACATACCTTGAACAATAGTTATGTGTGAACAATAGTGTGTGTGTGTGTCTTTGTCTTTTCATTATTATTGTGACCAGTAATGTTTTTGCATTTACCAAGGGTCATTTTTATTCAGGAACAATAATCCAAAAGTTGATGACACTGATTCTCAGGCGAGAAGACAAAGGGAACAAACATCTTTCTCTTCCAGAGATCAGAGGTAAGAGATATGATTCTACATAACAAATAAAAGTTAAGATTCAGGGATGTAAAGTGAGTGATTGTACTTTTATTTTTTTCAGAATTTTACTACAGTACTGGAGAAAACTAAATTGAGGGTTTTTATTTTTTACTAATTTTATTCCAAGAAAAAAGTTCAACTTTTTACTCTTCCTTCGAATTTTATGTAGCCATTGAAAGTATAAAATGTATATTTCGCTGAAAAGAACATTTGGAGACAAATACAAATTGAAAGAATAGATTAGAATAGATAGATATTTTGACTCATTCATCAATTTGTAAAAAGGGACAGAAAATGGGTTTACATTAATAAACTTAATAAAAGCCTAACAGGCAAGATTTTAAAGCATAAATGGAAAGCCAGTATTGTTTGTTATACCATGCTCTGTCTGAATACTCGATTTTGATTGGCTGAAAAAGTAAGATGAAAGATGAAAAAGTAAAAGTTGTGTTAGGGATTTACATAAAAATCTAGCAGTGTCAGATTAAAACCTAAAAGCCTACTTGCGCTGGACACTTAGTTTCGGCCTTATCACTGGCTGCAGTCATGTCCTCATCTCATATATGACACACCTGTGATTTAGCAACTACCTGCTTAATGCACTCAAATTCGCAAAAAGTAGCCTCGTTGACAAGTTTGGGCGAGTAAGGGCAAAACACACAATTTATAGTACCTTCAGTGCCCTGTAGATGGCAATATAAATTATTTTGTGGCCGAAATAAACTGCTTAGTCAGGTATCATGTAAAATGTATTACTAATTTATATGTAAACTCCACAAAGAAAGCACTCCTGGCTAGAACTGGGACCTTCTTGACAACACTATGTACCCACAATGTCAATGAAACTGTATTGTGACAAAATGTACCAAAATAATGTTGCTTCAGCTATTTTCACTAAGCAATTTGAACAAGAAGCTTTTTTTTTCTTTTTTTTGCAAACATACCTTGAACAATAGTTATGTGTGAACAATAGTGTGTGTGTGTGTGTGTGTGTGTGTGTGTGTGTGTCTTCGTCTTTTCATTATTATTGTGACCAGTAATGTTTTTGCATTTACCAAGGGTCATTTTTATTCAGGAACAATAATCCAAAAGTTGATGACACTGATTCTCAGGAGAGAAGACAAAGGGAACAAACATCTTTCTCTTCCAGAGATCAGAGGTAAGAGATATGATTCTACATAAATAAAAGTTAAGATTCAGGGATGTAAAGTGAGTGATTGTACTTTTATTTTTTTCAGAATTTTACTACAGTACTGGAGAAAACTAAAAACTTTTTACTAAATTTATTCCAAGAAAAAAATTCAACTTTTTACTCTTCCTTCGAATTTTATGTAGCCATTGAAAGTATAAAATGTATATTTCGCTGAAAAGAACATTTGGAGACAAATACAAGTTGAAAGAATAGATTAGAATAGATAGATATTTTGACTCATTCATCAATTTGTAAAAAGGGACAGAAAATGGGTTTACATTAATAAACTTAATAAAAACCTAACAGGCAAGATTTTAAAGCATAAATCGAAAGCCAGTATTGTTTGTTATACATGCTCTGTCTGAATACTCGATTTTGATTGGCTGAAAAAGTAAAAGTTGTTAGTGATTTACATTAAAATCTAGCAGTGTCAGATTAAAACCTAAAAGCCTACTTGCGCTGGACACTGGTTTCGGCCTTATCGCTGGCTGCAGTCATGTCCTCATCACACCTGTGATTTAGCAACTACCTGCTTAATGCACTCACATTCTCAAAAAGTAGCCTTGTTGACAAGTTTGGGCAAGTAAGGGCAAAACACACAATTTATAGTACCTTCAGTGCCCTGTAGATGGCAAAATAATTTATTTTGTGGCAGAAATAAACTGCTTAGTCAGGTATCATGTAAAATGTATTACAAATTTCATCAAAAACCTTGGAGTGATCTTTGACTTTTCTCTATTTTTTGATAAACAAATTAGTGCTGTTATTAGAGGAAGCTTTTTCCATTTAAGATCTATTGCAAAGTTGAAGCATCTCCTTTCAAGCAAAGATTTAGAAGTTGTGATTCATGCTCTTGTAACATCACGATTAGATTATTTCAACTCTCTTTATTCTGGTCTCCCTCAGTCTTCATTATCACGATTGCAAGTTGTTCAAAATGTGGCCACAAGACTTCTGGACTGGGTCTAAAAAGAGGGACCACATCTCCCCTATTTTAGCATCCCTTCACTGGCTTCCCATTAAATTTAGAGTTAATTTTAAAATCCTTATGTTTGTATATAAGGCATTGTCTGGCCATGCACCAAGGTATATAAGTGATCTTCTTCTGCCATACTGTCCCGCTAGGGCACTTAGATCTTCTACTCACTTGCTCTTAATTGTGCCTCGGTGTCGCTATAAATCAAAGGGTGATCGGACCTTTTCTGTGGTCTGCTCCTTCATTAGACATTTTTAAATCTACTCTTAAATCGTATTTTTATTCTTTAGCATTTGGAAACCTGTAATAATTTTTGTGTAGATCTGCTTTGTAATTTGTACAGCACTTTGGATCAATCTATGTTGTGTTTAAATGTGCTTTATAAATAAATGTTGTTGTAAATGAAGTCAAGTAGAGAGTAAAAGTTGCTGATATCTTTGATTCTCAAAATACAACATTGACAAAAACATACTTAAGGCAAGACACCTCAGGTGGATAGGTAAAAAAATAAAATAAATGTCTTACAAGTTTTCTGAAATGTTATGTTTAAATATGACTGTTATATAAGTTCACTGACCATTACATAATCAGTCTAAACAAGTATCTCTTTATTTAAGTGCAGATAACGGCTTATCTCTAACCACAAGCACGTCACAGAATCATGTACCATACCCAGATGAATAGGGTAAAAAAAGCACTAAGAGATATCACTATATTTCCACAATTGATTGCTTATATTAAGATTTGTAAAAAAAAATTCTTACATACATACATTTATAGAACAAAAATCTGAACGTTGGATGAAGTCAGGTTCTTTTCTTTCTTTCTTTTTTTGATATATTCGAGTCATAGGTTAACACAGTTTGAATTATGGATATCTCTTTTTAAAATACTGTCAACAGCCAGAAAAAAAAAAATCTTCATTTTTTTTAGGATTAAAATGTTGTATAAAATCAGGCAAATTATATATATGAGCAAACCCTCTGTAAAAAACTTCAGAATATAGATAAGAATAAAACTCTGAAGTTTGCTGTAAGTGCTACTACAGTGGAGGTTTCTGGCTCAGTGTAGGAGAAAATTCGAATTTTGAGAAAACAGCCTTTAAAGAGACATACTGTAACTGAAATCAGCAGACGCAAATAGATAAAGTGCTATAAAAGGTACACTTTTGGATGTTTTCTGTCCACTAGGGGGGGAAAAAAAAAAACTTTATGAAAAGCCCAAAATCTCAAAAACAGTTTTTGCCTTTAGTGTCTCGCCTTAAGTACAGTAACTAGATACATTTACTTAAACACTTAAGTGAAAGTGAAAGTGAAGTGACATGTGGCCAAGTATGGTGACCCATACTCGGAATTTGTGCTCTGCATTTAACCCATCCAAGTGCACACACACAGCAGTGAACACACACCGTGAACACACACACCCGGAGCAGTGGGCAGCCATTGCTGCGGCGCCCGGGGAGCAGTTGGGGGTACGGTGCCTTGCTCAAGGGTCTCACCTCAGTCGTGGTATTGAGGGTGGGGAGAGCGCTGGATATTCACTCCCCTCACCAACAATCCCTGCCGGACCTGAGACTCGAACCCATGACCTTTGGGTTACAAGCCCGACTCTCTATCCATTAGGCCACGACTGCCCCACTGCCCCACTTTACACCACTTCTGATAAATGATGGAGCCACTATGTAACTGATCCTAATGATAACTCATATCTTGGTTTGCTTATTGTTTTACAGAGCCTTGCTCTCAGCTGACCTCTCATTTACCTCTATTCCTTTAACTGGAGATAAACAGACTGATGCCGATATACAGGCTTTCGTCAGAGCCAGACACAACCTGCTCAACAACACAGGTATTATTCTCACACACACACACACACACACACACACACACACACACACACACACA
>RJVU01049301.1:4357933-4409934 GCA_003731715.1 Anabarilius grahami
ACACACACACACACACACACACACACACACACACACACACACACACATCTATCTTTGTGAGTACATTCATTGACACAATGCAGTCTGTTGCTCCTTACCCTAACCTTATTCATCACGATTAAGTGCCTAACCCGAACCCTTACCCTAAAACCTACCCTTAAACTATATATTGACCTTATTACTAAAACCAAGTCTTCACCCTCAGGCCAAAAAAGAGGTATCATAAAATGAGGACTGGCCAAAATGTCCTCACTTTACCCCCTTTGTCCTCAATCCACTGGTCTAAAACTCAAAATGATAGTTGTATAAGTACACACACTGACCTAAGGAAACTTTTTAAATATTAAATTTTTTTTTTTTCAGTTTCTAACAATACTGAAGCCACATTTTCAAAACTCTTGACACATTCAGCAAAACGGAAGTCTATGTCGACCAAACTGTGTATCATTTTTCATTGCTTTCACCAAAATGCATTAAATGACCAAGTCCATGAACACTTTTGTCATTCATACTTCATCTGCAAAACACTATATTTGCAGCACATTTTTCAAATGCTAACACTGTTTTCTAAACTGATGAAACCACATTCAAATCAGAATGATGGCAAACTCTGCATTTCTGCAGGAATTATATTGAAATATAAAATCTTAGCAGAATATTTACAATGAAATGAAATAATAATTATACCAAACACAACTAAGTACAATTTCAGCTGAAAGCCAAACCCAGGTGTCCCATTTTTAGTCTCTCTTACAGTAATACATTTTTTCAGTCATCTTTTAGTAAATCTTCAAATTTTGTTTGGAAACATGGATCAAGGAAGACATATTGGTGGGGAAAGAAGAGTGGCTGAGAGAGGGAGGACTAAAACCTTAACAGTACTGTACATGCATACATCCATCCATCCACCACTTGTTCTGTGTAGGGTCATGGGGAGGCTGGAGTCTTTCCCATGTGTCTCAGGTCGTAGGCAGGAAAGCTCCCTGGACAGATGGACATTCCATCACAGGGATGACGCACACATTCATATTCACACTCACACCTTATGGGTAAACTTACATTCTCCAATTCACCTGTCCTGTATGTGTTTGGATTGTGGGGGAAACTGGAGCAGAAAGTAGTATGCGCACATCCCAACACAACTTAGAGCAGATGCTCGATCATCAGAACCACTTGAATGCAGTGTTAATTTTGACAGCAAATTTTGATTTTAGTTTTAGTCAGAGCCATAGAGAGAGAGAGTTGCGACAACGGAAGTTCAAAAAGTTTGATCGTCACGTGATTCGTGTAGACTTCAGATAGTTCCAGGAAGTGCTTCGGCGGCAATTCAAAAAGATAGGGTTAGAGAGACAGAATAATGATTTTTGGTAATTTGTAGTCAATAAATGCATCGGTTTACAATATTTATGTAATACACCGACATGTGAATGTAGTATGTGTATGTAGTTACAGCAATGTTGTTTTAAGATGTTGTTTTTAAAAGATAAAAACCTGCTAATATTTGAGGATTAGTGTTGTCAACCAGCATTGGCTGCCTTGTTAACATATTTCTGGCTAACATTACCTTGGTTAAAGATCGTGTTGCAGTTGTTTTGAAGTATTTTTATGTTTTTAAACTTGTATGTTAGTTAAGGGCAATCATGTCATGTTCACTATGGTTTCACAGGGGCATGAGACCTGCAGGTGACAGGTGATTGCCTTAAAAAACCCATTGCAAACAAGTGAAATGTAAAATTTAATTAAGTGAAATTTAATTAATCATAATGTTAACAATTCTTATGCACCCCATTCACTAATTACTATATACATTTATACACAATATATTAAATTCTAAAACAAAACATGATTATACACACACATTCACTTTTGCTCTGATTTAGTGCAATGGATTTATACATTTATACATTTTATACAATAAACTGCATGTCAAGCATTTTGTCTGTTCTTTCCTACATGTTCTTGTAGTCTCTGCTATGGTTTGCAGTGCTGCATGAGGATGATCCAGTCACTCAAAGAAAGCAGTATGAATGCATGTTTTACTGACACAGAAAGGAGAAAATATGTTCTAGTCAGCAGGAGCAATAAAAATAGAACTAAAGATTGTGTGGTAAATTGTGTGTTAATCATCTATAGGTGTATCTGCCCTTTTTCACAAAAACCAACACTGGGAACTTTTATGTTTATTAAAGGTTTATTAAAAATAAGGAGCAAGGAAAAGCTTGCAAAATCCAAGGAGCAGAGACTGGCGGTGAGGGTACAGCATCATTGCATGGAGTCTTCAGGATCTGAATCCCCTTTGTGCTTGTATTGAAAGCAAGATAAAAGGAGATAAAAATGGGAGAAATTAAATACAGTAGTAGTATATGATATACAGTTTTGGTATTTTGTATGATTTCCCATTTAGCCTAGTGTATATATATGTTTTTTTTTTGTGCTGCTTTTAAGCATTGTTTTTTTTTATCTCACTTATAAACTTCCCTCTCCCCATCAATCCAAAAATCAGATGAGCTGACACAGACAGTCAACAGAATCACAATGTATACATTCTCAAATAAGGATTTTTTTTTCTTTATTCCCAGGTGAAAAAATACTATAGTAATTTATAGTAAATACTATAGAGTTTTTGAACCACACTATATAGTAAAGTAGCTACATGAATTAATTTGTTGTGGTAATTCTATAGTTTCTGTGATAATATAACAACTATAGTAATAAACAAATTACTCTACCCAATACTGTACTAAGTTTTCTACAACTTTAGGGTATATTATACTACAATATACACTACAGTTTACTGTAGTAAAAAACTAAAGTATAGTACAGTATTTATAGTTTATCAGTTCACTATACTGCAGTATGCTGTAGCATTCATTAAAAAAGTGTTGTAAATACTATAATATATACAGTATACTACAATTTACTACAGTATGGTTCAAAAACACTATACTATATTTCCTATAGTATTTTTTCACCTGGGTTGTACATTCAATAAGGAATAAGTATATTCTCATTTTACCACTTTTACCCACCACAAGCCCCAAAATTATATTTAATCCCGTTTAGAAGCCTTTTTCTCTAATTACACAACGATGAATAAAGCTGTGTTAATCTATTATCTAATCTACTTCCTGATAACATTCCCTGAAACTATTTATTTAGTGAGTAATATCAGCTAGCATGCTATAATACACAAGTTAATTTGATTCATATGTACTGATAATATAAAATCTTATAATTTAAACGGTTTACCTTTTAAAAGTGCATCAATATCATAAGATTTTAGTCGACTAAATCTACAGTAGATTTAGTCGACTGAAATCTAATTTAGTTAAATTGTAATGCATTAAGCATTTCTCTAACAATACACAGATCCTATACACTGATATAGGTACATCTGATATTCCCCAAACTGTTTATGTTCACCCAACTGTACTTTGCTCGCCAAAGCGGACGGTTTTTGACCGTTCAAGTGCAAAAAGACATGAAAGAGCAAAATTTTCAGGGATTGACACACTTATCATTGAGGTACTATAGTTTTCATTTAAAATTTTTATTAGATTTGATTTTTAGTTTTTCTGCTTTCATCGTAATTTTAGTTAAAAGTTTTAGTAATTTTTTGTGTGTTTGTTTTTTAGATTTGCTTTTAAATGTCTATACGTTTTTATTTCTGTTTGCTATTTTAATACCTCAGGTTAAGCTAAAGCTTAGAAACCAGATGAAATAAAATAAGTTTACATTTTTTTATATATTTATTTTTTATTTCAGTTAATGTTTATTTCAAGTAATGAAGATTTTTTTATGGTTTTAGGTTTAGTTAACTATAATAACCCTTCTACTTTTAAAATATATTGAATAATGTGTCAAATAATATTCTATAATATACTAACGTATCCAGATATAAATTTGCTCCTCATTCTCAGTGGGAAAGTGCCCAAGCAACGTTGCTCAGCAACATTGGCTGGCAACATTGCTCAAAAAGTTTCCCCGTGTATCATCACCTTTAGTCTTTCCTTCCTGTGACTCAAGAAACAGTAGTTTACTATGAATTCAATAGAAATTAAATTAAATACAGTTTATTGTGTAAACAAAATAACAATAATGACCAAGAAAAATAATAATTATAAACCATCCCGAAATACACCGTGACTCTTATTCTGAAATGTGTGCAGTCTGCACTGTAGCAGGCTGCTCATGAGGGTGATACATATGCATTCTTACAACCGTCTTAAACATACTACCATATAAACATTGTGTAGTAAACATTGTCATAATTCATCAACATTAGCTTATAAGCAATTGCTTGGCATAAATGTGCGCTATTCATTAATTGCGAAGCAGTCTGAAGTAATGCTGCGTGAGCCTGTAGAGTGCACAACAGCGCCGCGTTTCCATCAGCACATTACACTTCAAATGTGCGCATCTTCCACACAGGATAGCAGTCCTGACTGGATATCTTCCCAAATCGTCCCTCTCTTTCATTTTCGTCTCGTTTTTATTCGTTGACGAAANATTCATTAATTGCGAAGCAGTCTGAAGTAATGCTGCGTGAGCCTGTAGAGTGCACAACAGCGCCGCGTTTCCATTTTTATTTAGTCATTTTTGTCCGTGAAAAAATGTCGTTGACGAAAATTGACGAAAATTATTCGTTAACGAAATTAACACTGCTTGAATGTCAAAAAACAAAAATCGGCACACTGCCACTGCTGCTCTAAAAATGTATTAAAAAGAAAATGTTTAGACCAAAAAGGTCTTCGTCAGGTCAGACAAACATTAAATAATCAAAAGACGACAATTTCTTATCATTTTATCAACATGATCAATCACACCTGATACAATTCATTAAACTAATTACCCAATCAACACAAGTAACAAATAGAATCAAATATATACACACAAAAAAAAAAAACTCACAAATCACGAAAGAGGTTTCGAAACCGTGAGTTTTTTTTGTTTTTTTTTCAAAAGCAGACGGATGCTCAACTGAGACTTTATTTAAAATCAAGGCAAAAAACTGGGGCAAGCCACGTGGCTCTGGGCCTACTCGAGGAAGGTTAGATGCGAAGAGCAGTCAGACAGGTGAGGGTCCAGCTAGAGAAACAGTCCATTCAATGACCAAATCCAGATATGAAGAGAGGAGTCAGACAGTCAAGAAAGTCATTATCAGGAGACAATCGACATGGCAGATCAGGACCAAGGTCATAGATGAGAGGCGATCAGACACACGTAGACAGTCGAGGTTAATCAGAGAACTAGAACCAAGGACAAGAGTTAGGCAAATTCCTTGCCAATGTTTAGTCTGCTGAGTAGACATCATACACCCGATCACTTAAAAAAAGCTGAATTTGACACCTCATTCATGAAAATGATGAAATTTGAAGAACTAAACATTAATTTCCCTTTCGAAAGGGAACTCGCTCTGCCTTTGATTACGCAATGGAGAGAACGTCACACGTGACCCGGTGTCTGAAAACAAACTATCCAACAACTCCAATCCCTATTGGCCGGCGACAGCCTATGACATAATATGGCATGACCCGGAGTATAAAGGAGCGCCTGGAGAAACTGGCAGAACTTAAAGGTGAGCTCGTTGGGAAGTTTGAGAAAGTTGTATTCTCTCTCAACTCCCCCAGGGCTGATGAAGATGAGTTGGATGACGATGACGTTCGTGTTTGACGTCATCACGTCCGGCAGCGAGCGCTCTTTTGGCTATGTATGCTGAGCTGCTGTATTTTTGGGACGCGCTTTTCGGCAGGCTGCAGCTGCCGTTAAGAAATGGGCCGAGCGGTTCCTTTCTTTCCATGAATGTTGCAGCTCCCATAACTTTCCATTCTTTTCAGATCTCCGCGTTTGAGATCGGAAGGGCATGGAAAAACCTCTAGCCGTTCAGATTTGTAAACACCGTTGCGTTTGTAATCGATTCCCCAGCTACATAGGGGCGATTTATATCTACTCTCTCCTCTTCTTCTTTCACCTCCTGTATATTTATATATATATGCATGTGTATATATATATAGATTATCATGCTCAGATGCTTCTTATGGTCAGACTGATGGCTGGGCCCATAGTGATTATTTCTGTCGGCCCGCTTTTTCGGTTTGATGATGAGAGGATCTTTTAGGCTTAAAAGAATCTTAGATTCCATCCTTCTATGTAAAAAGGAGTATTAGGAGTCTTCGGTCTTTGAGCCGCAGGAGGGTCTATATTTTTTGTGTTTTAAAATAAGACCTTGCTTTCCTGTATAGTTTTCTTAGCATGTAGTCAGAAAAAGTAGGGGGTTTTTGGGCAAACTGAAGTTGATAGCTGGCTAGAATTTATATTGTGCAGGCCACAATATGGCCGCCTCTTAGCCACCTATTGTTTAGAGTAGCTTCTCATCTGCTGTTTTCTAGAGTAGTTTGAGTTAGCACTCGTCACTTCAGTTATTATGCATATTTAGGTCGGCCTTTATCGGCCGCCTGACATTGTTTGATGCCCATTATCCCCTTGCTATGTAGGTGCAATTGTTGAGTTTAACAGCTAGGTGTAGACTGTTTTTAGACTTCCTGATGCTGTTATCTCAGGTGGCAGGCCCTTATCTTTGCATAGAAAAGTCATGCTGTGTGTGCTAGGCCCCACTTTCTAGAACTTTTATGCTATGGAAAATGTGTTTTTTCCTCTGAGCTATTTGTTTTCTTTAATCAAGTTTGAGTTGACGTTGCTAGTGTTTAGCATCCATCCTCTATGGCTCAGTACAGATTTGAGAATCTGTATGGAGAAAATTATTTTCCTCTTTGAAAATAGCATATACATCAAAGCATTGTGTTTGCTTTGAAGTTCTAGACTTTTGCCCTACATTATATGTGAGCTTACTTATGCTGCCACAGGTTAGCACCTGTTCTCATAATAGCAGGCTTTTTCATGTAGCTGCTATTGGAGACATTGGTGACCTAATATTCCCCATTAGTAGGTTTATTGGTGTTACTGAGTGCATCACCTGTTGGATTGCATACTCAGGGTAGTATAGAACCACTTTTTGAGAAAAGCTGGTTTCTATTAGCTCCCTTTTTGTGATCTTGTTAACAGCTATATTGCATATAACTTTGATTGTAGGCTCTTATGGTTAATTAGCCTCCTTCTAGTTAGCAATTGTATTTCTAACAAGTGCTGTTAAGCTGATCATAGTTTGCTCACATAGTTTACATTCACGAGCTGAAGCCCCGTGTCATTGGAACGGTAGGCCCCCAACAGGCCTCCTTTCTTGTTCACATGTTGGCACAGTTTGTGTTCTATTCTGCAAACAGGCTGAACGCCACTTGTGGCTGATATTGTAGGCCCCACAAGGCCTCCTTTTAGCTGACTTGTTGGCAGGATGCCTGGGAATCCAAGAACCCATACCACCATCAGTCCAATACCACCATCGGCCACGCCCCACCTCTGTTGAGTAGGCCTTAAGCAGGCCTCTCATGGAGTATGGTGGCGTAATATGCATTCTTTCTCTCAGTATGATGTGTGAAGGTTTCCTCTGAATGTATAGCCGGTTGGTTGGTATGGTCCTGGACTGGCTGATGCCATGTGTTTACTAGGGTAGGCCCTAATAAGGCCTCCTTTTAGTTTACATGTTGGCACAGTTTGTGTTTATATGGACAAATGGGCTGAACGCCACTTGTTGCTGAGATTGTAGGCCCCATAAGACATCCTTTTTAGCTGACATGCTGGCAGGATGCTTGTGAATCCATTACCACCATCGGCCACGCCCCACCTCTGTTGAGTAGGCCTTAAGCAGGCCTCTCGTGGAGTATGTGGCATAATATGCATTTCCTTTTAGAAGCTAAATCCTTGAATGCATTACCTGATGGTTGGTATGGTTATGGTAGCCACTTGCTGATGCCACGTGTTTACTAAGGTAGACCTACTTCGGCCTCCAGTGTAGCATGTGAAGTTCAGTTATGTACTTGTAACCCTTGTTAAATAATTGTCTGATTAGTATTATTTATTATAAGATTGCTTAAATAGAATATTATGATTATTCATATTTCAGAAATTCTTTATAAATGTACAAATATATGTAAATATTTATATCTGAATTAAGTTAAGTAATAAGCAATGGCCAATCGGAGCGTTGGATTGTTAGCTCCGCCCCTTTTCCTACGGATCGCGTTGCACAGTTCAGATGAGAGACGGAGAGCAACGGAGAAACTTGATCTGACGTGTGTGTGTTAAACGGTGAAAAATATGATTCCTAATATGTTTAAGGTTCACATAAACTGGACAAATTAGAGCTCAACCTCGAGATATTAGATGATCCAGCGTGATTGTGTTGAGTTTTGAGTGAGTTAAACTCGGTGAGTTTACAATGTTATAATTAGTCTTAAAAAAGAAACGATTGACAACACATTATTTTATTTGTTTCATGCATACGAGACAAAATTGTATTATATTGTAATATCGTATAGGCTGGATTGTTCATTTGCAGTGTGATTATATCAGACCGCATGGTGTATTAAGTGTTCACTGCCGTTTGCTGACGCCACTTTGTGCGTGCCTGTGAAAGAGAAAAGAGAGAAAGACGTGAATGGACAGGTATTTGAATGTCACTTATGATGATTGCATTCATGGAAGTATTTTATTTGTTTCCTGTGTTACGTATAATTGTAAATCATTATTGATATACAATATTGAATGCATATTCTGGTCTGTGATCAGGCCAGGTTTTTTGTTTTTGTGTGAACAATTTTCAAGTTGGATTTCCCTAATCGATGGCGAGCCTCCCACTTCGACCCTGAAAGGATCACGAACCTAGAGGAAAGGACAGTTTTTCCATTCCATTATTTTTCTTCAGACAAGTAAGAGAACACATTCCCAGAGACTGGTTCTTTGTATTTTTTTATGGGACTGAAACATTTCAGCAGCACAATTGGGACAATTTAAAACTGATCAATCTTCCAATTGATAAAAACTTTGAAACTGGACACTGATTTCAGTGTGGGTTATATGTGATATCACTGAAATTTGGTTTCATTTGTATTCACATTGATTGTGATTACTGTAAATTAAAACTAATTCAGAGGGTGCACCCAGGGTATGTATATAGTTTATTGTATATTTTCTCTTTTTGTTTGTTGTTCTGTGAATTGAGAAAAAAAAAAAGGAAATACTAAAGGAAAAGAAATAACTGAATATTCAAAGTAAAGTTATGTTTGATCCAACTTACCTTTTGTCTCTGCATTTTGCTCAGTATCACCGCCGCCTCCCTTTACGTACCATGCAGTCTTCTGATTGTATTTCTCTGGTCCATTAGTGAGTGAGTAAATACCCACTACATACTCCTCTCACTGTGAGAGTAATAGGGTGCTTTTACCGAGTATTTTGAGTGGCTGGCCCCTCAGGTTGATTATTGTGGTGAAACCTTACTGAGTTTTGGTTTAAACTACATCTGCCTCCCTGAGTCTGATTCCTACTCTAGTTGAGCTAATAGCCACCTAGAGCCTAGGGTGGATCTATTGTGCTCCTAGAAATGGCCACTAGACTTAATCCGTGTGTCTTAGAGGTTGATGAGAATTATCTGTATACACTTTTGGTTGGCCAGAGTGCCCAGGTGATATCTAACCTCCTTTGGTGGTCATTTATCCTTCTTGGTGCCTGAACACTGCCACAAGCTGATGCCACGTGTCTGTTAAGGTTATAGGCCCATCCAGGCCTTCCTTAATGCGTGTTGGCGTACGTTGTACTCCTCTTGCTTTAAAGAGTAAAAGGTGCTTTTACTGAGTACACTGCTCGTTGGATTGTGTTAGGTGGATTGTCATGCGGGCACTTTGCAGCCTCTTATGCTGCCATTGATGTTGTCTGTCTGCCCCAACAAGACAGGTGTTCAGGGTGGCCCCTCCAGGCCACTTTCTGAATATACTTCTGTTTCACATATAGCTACTATCATGCTGTAGGCCCCTCTTCGGCCTCCATGAGTATGTGCCAATTGCATGGTCTACCTGTTAGGTGAGCTTTGTACTTCCCTTTTGGGTTATGTACGTAATAGTGCTTAGCTCCCTAAGCTGATCATGGTGGTAGGCCTTAATCAGGCCTCCTCCTAAGATTCAGCCCTAGACTGGTTTGTGCTCCCCTGTATGAACAGGTGTTTAGCGCACAGCCTCCTCAGTGCGTTAATTAAGCGCTGAGTAGATCCTAGGATGAGTGGATTATACTCCCCTCAATACGAGGGTTCATAGCACTCAGCTGAGTTCTGCTCTCCAGGATGCCCATCTCTACGGGTGGGTCTGAGTTAGGGCTGCACGATTAATCGCATGCGATTGTCACACGCATTTCGTCAGTAAAGCCGGTTCCCTGATTACCGCTAAATCGCGTTCATTATCGAAGGCGATTCATCTGCGATATGAACGCGATATTGCGTGGCTTGTCAGTGATCTATGGCTCTGTCTATTAAATGCCGCTCCATTTGAAAGCAGGTGATGGCGATTTAGCGGTAATCAGGGAACCGGCCCTAGTCTGAGTTGCTCCTGCCTTTCTGCAGTCACTCTTACCTGCTCTCTTCTATGAAGAATGCGTTATGGAGATTCTGTACTCAGACAGGGTTGGCGAAGACTAAGTTTGTCCTATGACAGACCAGGTCGCCCTCCCTGGTGGCATTGGGGGTGACTTCGTTCCCCTCTAGTGACTGGCCGGGGTTCCTTTCGGTTCTCTGGCCACATTCCCTTAAAGGGACCACTTTCTCTTCGGAAAAGTTGGTTCCAGATGCCTTTAGCGGCCTTGGTAGGCCTTCTGCGGAAGGCCTTCTTGAGGCTCAGCTTGGGCTGTTGGCCAAAGGGAATGCTGTCACTGACAGCCTGGTGTGACCCAAGGGTGAGTTGCTAAGCGTTTCCTTCGAAACTGCTCGACGTTTGTCAGCCATATTATTTGGCATGCACTCTCCTCAAGCATGGCGGCGTGGGTATATCGTTCCCCTTTCGAAAGGGAACGTCTCAGGTTACGTATGTAACCATAGTTCCCTGAGAACCAGGGAACGAGACTCTGCGTTTCCTTGCCATGCTTCGGGCTGCCTACAGAACAGTCCCTCAAGACGACAGATACTGTCTGTTTCTCCAGGCGCTCCTTTATACTCCGGGTCGCGCCATATTACGTCATAGGCTGTCGCCGGCCAATAGGGATTGGAGTTGTTGGATAGTTTGCTTTCAGACACCGGGTCACGTGTGACGTTCCCCATTGCGTAATCAAATGCAGAGTCTCGTTCCCTGGTTCTCAGGGAACTATGGTTACATACGTAACCAGTAGGCATTAAGGCAAACTAACAAAGTGAATTTTGGAATGAAAAAACCTTATCTGACCATTGTCCATTTAGAATCCCAACTGTCCTTGGGTGAATGTCCGTTGAACTTAACGTAGAGGACGATGACGATGATGATTTATAGTTCAGTGAGCATCAAACAATAATCCAACCCGATAACCATCCACCAAGTACTTCCTAACAAACGCTTTAGTCCTTGAGTAACGAATAATCCCAAAAGAACCACTATAGGTTTCTGTGTAGTAGTCTCACAGTGGAAATGCTCCTCACATCCCCTTTGTACATATTAGTATTTAACTACCAATAATAAAGAGTCCTTCTACAAATAGAATGTACAAAAATGAGAGTTAGCTTGCTAACAAACCCATACCACACAGAGCAAACAGGATAAACAAAATTACAATACATGAATAAAGTCTTTTAGTCAGAGAAATACAAGACTTAAATAAACAGAAAATCACTTAATGATTGAACTTGAAACACCTGTTTCTCAATCTGGACTCTACTGCATTGAATACTGGAAAAGAAAACCATGGCCATTTCTCAAAACCAAGTTCCCAAACTTCGGACTCGCGTCCTTGGTAGTTGGGACTTGGCAAGTTCGACTCAGGAGAACGAACTCCCGTGGACGGGAGAACACAAGTCCAGTGATTCTGCAAATGGAACAGCAGCGTACCTGATAACGTCACTCAGCTCGCTCTGGCTTCTCCGGTTATCTCTTTATGTATGTTTTAGCCAACAATAAAACGAAATTTGTTATAAAACACCACTCTGATTCTTTTCGTTTTATTTAAAAAACAAACAAAAACATATTAATAGTATCAGGCAATGAGTGATTGATTATCTGCAATGTCTGCATATATTTATAACAAAACGAAATATTAAACAACCCTGCCTCTTTTCGTATATATTTCAAAAATATTAAATGTAATACTATTTGTGCGTACTCTGATTATCTTCACTGTAATAAAATGAAATAGGCTATAACATAAAACAAAACCATGTCTCTATTTGTTTTATGTCAGTTTTAATGATCAATAATAGCCATTATAAAAGGTAAGAATATACAATAAGAAATAAAGCAAACAATTCAGTCAAGCGTACAAAATCAGCGCTTTAGTAGGATACAAAAGTTAAATAGCCATATATAAAGTTATGAAACGTCACGTTGCCCTCAGCCAAAACGGAGCCAGCGGCAAACGTCAGAAGGACTAGCCGAGGTAAGTCTCCTCTCGGCTGGGCACATGAGCGCTGAGCGTCCGGTGATCGCCTGGATCTCACAACTCCGACAACGTCAGATCAAATTGTCAGAAAGGTGCAATCTTTATCAATAAACCACAAATTTGAGCTTTAAACCAGCACATTTTCACCTGAAAAACTCTTAAAACTACATATCATGACATAATAACAGTAATATGTTTAAATTATGCGGGGTTTCTCCTTTACTATTGACGCTTGCTGGTTAGTACGAGATGCATTCTGGGATACCTGGCTGTCTCAAGTCTGCACAAGTCACCTCTCGATGCATCCTCGATAAAAGGGGCGGATCAAGAACACATCCGGGAATTTGAACTGAACTTGGCTAGATGCGAACTTTGAATTGGAACAGTACTTGGACAGCGACTGATGACGTTTCACAAGTCCACAAGAACACAAGTACAGACAAGTACGCATATTGAGAAATGGCCCATGTGTCCTCTTCACCAAACAAATCTCTGTTCCTCTACTACCTCACCTGGATTTAAGCTAGAGGAGGAGAGCACTCAGGGCCCCCAGAGGACAGGAGTGGTACTACAACCTACTAAACCCATAGTAACAGAACTATGGACTGTTACACGGGAACACTTCCCATAACATCCAATGTACTTGTTACATCATAATAGGAATGTCATAATGAGGTGATACCTGGACCCTACACAGGCAGTCCAACTAATCCAGGATGGCACATCAATGCTTGCCATTGCCAGAAGGTTTGCTGTGTCTCCCAGCACAGTGTCAAGAGCATGGAGGAGATTCCAGGAGACAGGCAGTTACTCTAGGAGAGCTGGACAGGGCCGTAGAAGGTCCTTAACCCATCAGCAGGACTGGTGTCTGCTCCTTTGTGCAAGGAGGAACAGGATGAGCACTGCCAGAGCCCTACAAAATGACCTCCAGCAGGCCACTGGTGTGAATGTCTCTGACCAAACAATCAGAAACAGACTTCATGAGGGTGGCCTGAGAACCCGACGTCTCCTAGTGGGCCCTCTGCTAACTACCCAGCATCGTGGAGCTCGATTGGCATTTGCCATTGAACACCAGATTTGGCAGGTCCACCACTGGCGCCCTGTACTTTTCACAGATGAGAGCAGGTTCACCCTGAGCATGTGACAGACGTGAAAGGGTCTGGAGAAGCCGTGGAGAACATCGTTCAGCATGACCGGTTTGGTGGTGGGTCAGTGATGGTCTGGGGAGGCATATCCATGGAGGGACGCACAGACCTCTACAGGCTAAACAATGGCACCCTGACTGCCATTAGGTATTGGGTTGAAATCCTTGGACCCATTGTCAGACCCTACGCTGGTGCAGTGGGTCCTGGGTTCCTCCTGGTGCAATACAATGCCCAGCCTCATGTGGCGAGAGTATGCAAGCAGTTCCTTGAGGATGAAGGAATTGATACCATTGAATGGCTCCTACGCTCGCCTGACCTAAATCCAATAAAACACCTTTTGGAACATTATATTTCGGTCCATCCGACGATGCCAGGTTGCACCTCAGACTGTCCAGGAGCTCAGTGATGCCCTGGTCCAGATCTGGGAGGAAATACCCCAGGACACCATCTGTCGTCTCATACAAGCACGTGGGGGCCATACAAACTACTGAGTATTTTTGAGTTGCTGCAATTTAATTTCAGCAAAATGGACTAGCCTGCTGCATCATTTTTTCACTTTGATTTTCAAGATGTCTTTGAATTCAGTCCTCTGTAGGTTGATAATTTTCATTTCCATCAAACGATGTGGCATCCTTTGGTTCCTAACACATTACCCAGTCCATATCAGTATAGATATCCAGCATGATATTTTTCCCTATTGAGGTCTGATGTGTTTTCAAAGTGTTCCTTAAATTTTTTTGAGCAATGTATTAATAGGCTATATACAAATAATGAGTTCTTCATTCATTGTGACTGTAATTAACAGAATTATTGTTTAATAATTAGCTCAAAATTAAGGAATTGTTAATCGGTTATTAGGAGTAAATAGTTCTCACTTTAGATTAGGTCACGGAAAATGGAAAAATTTAATTAAGAGCTTAAACCAAACTTTATTGGACATTAATTGCATTCATATTCAGTGTTCCTTAAAATGTTTACAAATACATTAAGCACACACACACGCATACGTGGTGGCATGTGATGTTTATAGGAACTCCCCATAAGTGTAATGGTTTTTATACTGTACAAACTGTGTACTGTACTTACTCTACCCCTAAACCTGCCCATTGAGGTGTTATTCTTTAACACCTCAATGGGCAGGTTTTCAGAAAAAAATACCCTAAAACACCCCCCAATTTTTTATTTTTTTTGTATTGTTGTTTTATAACTTTTTGTTTTGTCAATATGGGTAATATATAAATTTTTTACAATCTTTGTATGTATGCCACTTGTTCTTGCAATAAAAAATGGCTTAAGATAAAAAAAATAGACAAGACTGTCTTTATATATTTTATATTTTATTTGAATATATTTTATTTTATTTATATATTATTTATATAATTTTTATACCCATAATCCATTACATATGAGCAATTTTAGTTAAAGAGTTACTATTGTCATGAATACAGCTCCCGTGGCTCTTCCTCCCGGCCGCCGGAGGGAGCCGTCACCTGAGTTTTGACCACTTCCCATTTGGACTATATTACCCATAGGCCCTCATTCCTGGGACTGATTGCACACACACACCTGCACTGCATCACACTCACACTATTTAGAAACACACACGCATCCATACACCGCAAAGTCTTGATTTGCACCGGTGATGATTACTAAGCGTTTTCCTGTGGACTGTTATTATTCTGTTACTGGTTGGACTGCCTATCTTCTTTGAACCTCTGCCGCCTGTCTTGACCCTTGCTTGTTTCCTGGACTGTGTTTGCCTGCCGCCTGCCCTGAATCTCTGCCACCTGTCTCGATCTAAGCCTGTCCCTGTTTATGTTACTGTCTTGCCCTTGTCTGCTTCTGTTTTTACAATAAAGAAGCTGCAAATGGATCCTCACGCAGTTGACCCATCATTACAGAAGACTTCGCCAACAAACGATCCAGCAGTTCTCATGCAGATCTCCACCGAGCTTTCAGCACAGGCCAACCAGCTCGCCGTGCACCAGCAGCAGCTGACTCGTCTTACGTCACTCACCAAGGTGCTGGTAAAGACCCTGCTCCGAAGCCGCCATGCCGCCACCCACTACCAATGCCAGCCAAGCGTTCACCGCTCCACCTGCAGTAAATCCACGCCCTGCACTACCAGAGAAGTTCGATGGCAATCCAGCCAAATGTAAGGGCTTCCTCCTTCAATGCTCCTTGTTTGTGAATCAACAGCCCTCGCTGTACTCCACCGAAACCAGCCGTATATCATTTGTATGCTCCCTGCTCACCGGCAAAGCACTCGACTGGGCTACGGCGGTATGGAGAGAGGATAGCTCTGTGTTCCCCACATTCACGGCCTTTCTACAAAGCTTCAAGGAGGTGTTTGAACACCCTGAGGGCAGCAAGAGTGCTGGTGATCAACTTCTCTCACTGAGTCAAGGTAAATCTACCGCCGCCGAATTTGCACTACAATTCCGCACACTGGCCGCTTAAACGAACTGGGTGGAGGACACACTGAAATAGTTGTTCCGTAAGGGCTTACCTCTGGAGCTTCAGGCTGAACTCGCATACCGTGACGAGGGAAAATCGCTAAGTGCATTCATCGAGCTGGCCATTCACATCGATAATCTCCTCCGAGCCCGACGACCCATTTGCTCACTTGCACCAATTAACGCCGCCCCTGAACCCATGCAACTCGGGTTTACCCCACTTCTTCCAGAGGAACGAGAGAGAAGGCGCCAACTGCACTTATGCCTATACTGTGGTCAGGCTGGTCACATCAAGATAAACTGCCCCATTCGACCCAACGCTTTCAATCCCAAAGCGGTGAGTTCAGTTCAACACTCCGATTACTCCTCTAACTGTCTTAAAATACCCATCCAAATAACCAGTGACGATCAAGCCATATCTGCCTCTGGTGCAGCAGGAAATTTCATGTCTGACACATTCATTCGTGAGCACAATATTCAACTAACCAACTGCAACTCTTCGTTAACAGTGGAGGCGCTAGATGGGAAGCCCATAGGAGGAGGGAGAATGGCGCACATTACCACCGAGCTCGCTCTGCAAGTGGGGGCGCTTCATCATGAATTAATTAGTTTTTACATCATCCAGTCACCCAACAATCCAGTCGTCCTTGGTTTGCCCTGGCTTCGAACACACAATCCCCACATATCCTGGAAGGAGGGTCAGATCGTCCAGTGGGACCCCGCCTGTCATCATCGCTGTCTGAGTTCAGTCACGCCATTACCCATCCAAACCATCTCCGTCAGTGAGACTCCAGCCGACCACAAACCTGCTATCCCAGCCGAATACACAGATCTAGCGATTGCCTTCAGCAAATCCAAATCCACGGAACTACCACCTCATCGCTCCAGTGACTGCGCTATTGAACTGTTACCCGGTACCACCCCACCTAAGGGCAGAATATTCCCTTTGTCACAGCCAGAGGATTAAGACATGAAATTGTACATCGAGGGGGAACTGGCTAAGGGATTCATTCGGCCATCTACATCACCAGCTTCATCCGGGTTCTTCTTTGTCAAAAAGAAAGACAGCAGTCTACGGCCCTGCATTGACTATCGCGGCTTGAACGACATTACTGTAAAGTTCCGATATCCGTTAACATTGGTCCCTGCAGCCCTCGAACAACTTCAAGCCAAATATTTCACCAAACTGGATCTCCGCTGTGCATACAATTTAATTCGCATCAGGGAGGGCGATGAATGGAAGACTGCATTCTCCACCACTACTGGCCACTATGAGACCCTTGTCATGCCCTTCGGCCTGTCCAGCAGTCCTTCAGTCTTTCAATCCTTCATCAATGATGTCTTCCGAGACATGCTCAACCGCTGGGTCATCGTATACATAGATGATATTCTCATTTATTCCAACACCTTCGACGAACACATCCAACATGTTCGAGCTGTGCTACAACGCTTAATCCAACACAAACTCTATGCCAAGGCAGAAAAATGCGAATTCCACCGCACTTCAACATCCTTCCTGGGCTACATCATCAGCCGAAATGGAGTGGCAATGGATGACGGCAAGGTAAAAGCAGTGTTGGAGTGGCCATAACCACACACCTTAAAGGAGCTACAGCGATTCCTGGGGTTTGCCAACTTCTACAGGCGGTTCATCAGAAACTTCAGTGGGGTCGCCACTCCCTTAACATCCATGACAAAGCGCCAATCTTCACGACTCATCTGGTCACCAGAAGCAGTAAGAGCATTTCAGGAACTGAAAGAACGATTCACGTCAGTGCCCATCCTCCGTCATCCGGACCCTGAGCTTCCCTTCATCGTGGAGGTGGATGCTTCCAGTACAGGCATTGGCGCGATCCTCTCACAAAGACAAGGCGATCCTGCCAAAATGTTCCCATGTGCCTTCTACTCTCGGAAACTATGATGTGGGTAATCGGGAGGCTGATATTGACATTAAGTTGCTTGAAGAAAGCGGCCCAGACTCGGGAAGTGAACTGAGGACCCCTGTCGGACACTATGTCCTCCGGCAGGCCGTAGAAACGCATGAACCAAGAACTAACATGATTCCTCCACACCTACTGCCATCAAAACCGAGCCGCTATCTAATGTGGGCGGAATATGCTCAAAATTCCCCCTAATTATCGTATCTCCCCCACTTTTCATGTGTCGTTGCTGAAACCCTCCGGGAGACCAAGAGAGGAGCCAGGTGGAGCCGAAGCCCGCAACCCCCCACCCTTGATCATCGAAGGCGAGGAAGCATACCAGGTTCGAGAACTGCTCGATTCCAGGCGCCGGGGTGGAAGGCTACAGTATCTGGTGGATTGGGAGGGGTACGGCCCGGAGGAGCGATCCTGGGTCAACAGGGATGATATCCTGGACCCATCTCTCTTGGAGGAGTTTCATCGGACGCATCCGGAGAGACCGGCCCCTCGACCACGTGGTAGACCCCGGCGCCCGCTTCCTCGCATCTGGAGCCGCTCGCAGGGGGGGGCTCTGTCACGAACACGGCTCCCGTGGCTCTTCCTCCCGGCCGCCGGAGGGAGCCGTCACCTGAGTTTTGACCACTTCCCATTTGGACTACATTACCCATAGGCCCTCATTCCTGGGACTGATTGCACACACACCTGCACTGCATCACACTCACACTATTTAGACACACGCATCCATACACCGCGAAGTTTTGATTTGCCCCGGTGATCATTACTAAGCGTTTTCCTGTGGACTGTTATTCTGTTACTGTTTGGACTGCCTATCTTCTTTGAACCTCTGCCGCCTGTCTTGACCCTTGCTTGTTTCCTGGACTGTTTGCCTGCCGCCTGCCCTGAACTCTGCCTGTAGTAAGACCCTGAATCTCTGCCGCCTGTCTCGATCTAAGCCTGTCCCTGTTTATGCTACTGTCTTGCCCTTGTCTGCTTTGTGCTGTGTTTTTACATAAAGAAGCTGCAAAAGGATCCTCACGCAGTTGACCCATCATTACAACTATAATGCTTATTAAGCATTTTGTATATATAAATATATACCAGTAATATGTACATCACAATAATAATTCCTTACATTTATATAGCGCTTTTCTGGGTACTCAAAGCGCTTTACATATGGAAGGGGGATAATATATACCAATAATATATACATATGTGTGTAAACATGATTTAGAATCAATAGATAAAACTTTAAAATGACTACATGTTAGCTTATATGTAAGAGTCTCTGTATACTGTATACTGTATATTATCTAACTATATAAACTAACTTCACAAATTTCAATTGCACTGACATAGCAAGACATTTACTTTTTGCTGTGTCAATTCATTTACATACTTCATATTCTTCAATCTCTTAATCTTCAGCAGAAGAGAGAGTTAAATTGCACTGACTCTCTGACGAGAAGTGAATCCCACTTTTGCATGTTTCAAAGCATGTGATTGGCTGTTCGCTATTGATGTCACTCTTTCATGTGCACAAACTCCATGAACAAGGGTCAAAGCCTAAATTGACAGAGAAAGTTGATGATCAGCGTTATGGTATACCAGCAAAGCCTGACTGGATTGGTTTGGTTTTGTCAACTAAAATAATCCTTTAACCCTAAGTTTGTTCAACTTACCATCATGGTATGAGTCCCCTGTGTTCTGTTCACTAGTTTGTTGTCATGGTAACTGATTACATTGTGCACCTCTTTTTTTATGTTCAGTTAAATATTAGAGATGAAATGTTAAGAAAATTTCATATCACAATTAAAATTATCACATTTATCAATATTATCACGGTTTTGCTAAAATGAGATGAAAATATTAGAAAAGAACTGATACGCACACTGAAAACATTTCAACAAGTTTTATATTTGACAATCAACAAATAAAATTAGTAGCTCTGCACTTTTTTTAAGCATAAACATTAACGATTAATATGACCGTCATCAATAGCAACGCAATAAAAAAAACAGCCACTGATCTATATAAATGACGTCATTTATAACACAGCGCATGAAATCGGTCACTTGTTCTAAATTGCTAATTTACTATTTTCTAAATTATGAATGGTACATAGTGCACTATATAGGGGATAGGGAATGATTAAGACAGTGTAACTATGCTTTCCATTGCGTTTCACGTTAGTATCATGCAAACTGCCACAGTGCGCACACAGCCTGCCCCGGTCCAGAGACACAATAGCCCAAAGTGGATGATATGCGCAAGTCGGTGCAGACCACAAAATGTATCAGACACATTTGAATTCTGCACACAATGCTATATTTTAAAGCGATATGGATGAGATTAGGAGGATAAATGGTTAGAGTTTAGAAGGAAACTAAACTTTATCGAGCTCAACGGCTCTGGCTGAGCTGTGATTTAAACAAAACGCTATTGGCTATTTTAACAAAAGGGGAGGAGCTGTTCGATATGTCCCGCCTTGTATTCCTGTTTCAATGGAAATTAAGTCAACACATTGAATAATGCTGCGCGTTCCAAGGCACTTCAGTGGGCCTCTAATAGTCTTGTTTGAACTAAGTTCGTTAATCTTCGTTAAACTTTTCTTCACGGAAGCTTCGTGTTAATTACAAGTGAGATAATAAAATATTTCTACTCAAAACAATATTTTGTGTCCAATTATTTCCCCATCCCCATCTAAATTTAATTTACTTTGTGTTTTATACAAGTGGGTGGTGGTCACGAAGATGATTTGAAGTGTTTCCCCCTTTTGCAGCAACTTTCTTTTTGGCATATTCCGCAGACAGGGTAACCGTCTACGATTAAGTTTGTCACTGCCTTCCGCCATGTCTTCTTGTACAAAAAACAATGTTGCATGCTGCGCCTGGATCAGACTGATGCTGGCTGGACAGGATTTAGCGCATTTTTTAAATCGTGATAATCAAACTGTTTTAATGATAATTAAATTTTAAACAATAATATTAACCGTCAGGACAATTTATCGTGGTTTATCGTGAAACTGGTAATTGTTTCATCCCTAATAAATACAGTATCTCACAGAAGTGAGTACACCCCTCACATTTTTGTAAATATTTTATTATATCTTTTCATGTGACAACACTGAAGAAATGACACTGTGCTACAATGTAAATCAGTAAGTGTGCAGCTTGTATAACAGTGTAAATTTGCTGTCCCCTCAAAATAACTCAACACACAGCCATTTATGTCTAAACCGCTGTCCACAAAAGTGAGTACACCCCTAAGTGAAAATGTCCAAATTGGGCCCAAAGTGTCAATATTTTGTGTGGCCACCATTATTTTCCAGCACCTTAACCCTCTTGGGCATGGAGTTGACCAGAGCTTCACAGGTTGCCACTGGAGTCCTCTTCCACTCCTCCATGACGACATCACGGAGCTGGTGGATGTTAGAGACCTTGCGCTCATTCACCTTCCATTTGAGGATGCCCCACAGATACTCAATAGGGTTTAGGTCTGGAGACATGCTTGGCCAGTCCATCACCTTTACCCTCAGCTTCTTTAGCAAGGCAGTGGTCATCTTGGAGGTGTGTTTGGGGTCGTTATCATGTTGGAATACTGCCCTGCGGCCCAGTCTCCGAAGGGAGGGGATCATGCTCTGCTCATTCATGGTTCCCTCAATAAACTGTAGCTCCCCAGTGCCAGCAACACTCATGCAGCCCCAGACCCTGACACTCCCACCACCATGCTTGACTGTAGGCAAGACACACTTGTCTTTGTACTCCTCACCTGGCTGCTGCCACACACGCTTGACACCATCTGAACCAAATAAGTTTATCTTGGTCTCATCAGACCACAGGACATGGTTCCAATAATCCATGTCCTTAGTCTGCTTGTCTTCAGCAAACCGTTTGCGGGCTTTGTTGTGCATCATCTTTAGAAGAGGCTTCCTTCTGGGATGGCAGCCATGCAGACCAATTTGATGCAGTGTGCGGTGTATGGTCTGAGCACTGACAGGCTGACCCCCCCACCCCTTCAACCTCTGCAGCAATGCTGGCAGCACTCATACGCCTATTTCCCAAACACAACCTCTAGATATGACGCTGAGCACGTGCACTCAACTTCTTTGGTCGACCATGGCGAGGCCTGTTCTGAGTGGAACCTGTCCTGTTAAACCGCTGTATGGTCGTGCTGCAGCTCAGTTTCAGGGTCTTGGCAATCTTCTTATTGCCTACGCCATCTTTATGTAGAGCAACAATTCTTTTTTTCAGATCCTCAGAGAGTCCTTTGCCATGAGGTGCCATGTTGAACTTCCAGTGACCAGTATGAGAGATTGAGAGCGATAACACCAAATTTAACACGCCTGCTCCCCATTTACACCTGAGACCTTGTAACACTAATGAGTCACATGACACTGGGGAGAGAAAATGGCTAATTGGGCCCAATTTGGACATTTTCACTTAGGGGTGTACTCACTTTTGTGGCTGTGATTATTATTATATTGTTATTTTGAGGGGACAGCAAATTTACACTGTTATATGAGCTGTACACTCACTACTTTACATTGTAGCAAAGTGTCATTTCTTCAGTGTTGTCACATGAAAAGATATAATAAAATATTTACAAAAATGTGAGGGGTATACTCACTTCTGTGAGATACTGTATATATATATATACCCTCATATAAGTGTTTGTGCACTTGTTTTGGTTTTGACCATATGTTTATGTAAAGCTATTCTTTTTCACTATTTAGATTACCTTTGTTTTATTCCTGTTAATAAAGCGTTAAGCTGCACCAGATTCTCTTTTCCTCATCCATGTCTGACCCACCGTGACAGATACATAAATCTGTTTCTCCGGAACTAATCAATTGTTCAGTGAATAAAAGAAGACACTAATAGTTAGCAGATACATTTTTTTCCTATATTGTCATACTTCAGAGTTGTGATGTTTGCCTTTTCTATACAGTACACTTTGATACATGTAGATTACTTATCTATGCATGTAGATACGTTTGATATGTGTAGATTGATTGATCATGTCTCTTTGTGTCTTTTTGTTTCAGGAGTGGCTAAATAAGAACGGTTATGCATGGAGGAAGGCAAGCAATGAACAATCACACATTTTTGCATACCTCTGGGCCAGATAAACCCCTAAAGGACATTTGAATGACTCTTAAACATGCGGAAACTCTCATGTGGCTCAGAAGGTGCTGTGCAAATTGACAAATATAATAGCATCACTTTATATCTCCATTTAATACCTGGCTGCCTGTTGTATATATATTATGTTGTCTTTTAGTGGAGAACTTGCTGGAAATGAGGAGCTAGAATTAAGGGAGATGTAGTTGCATAGCAACAATGTACTGTAAACTACTGGTGAAGACACTTGTCTGGTGTTTTTACAAGCTATCATAAAATGTTAACCTGATCAGAGCTCTGTCACCCTGCCAAACCCAGATTAGTCTTATTTATAGAGTGGTCAAATCATATCCTTAATTGTTTGTTTATATTCAAGTTCTTTTGTAAAATAATATCACAGGGTTTTTTTGGTTTGTTTGTTTGTTTGTTTTTTGTTTTACATTATTGTCCGATATAAAGCTGTCTGATATTTCTGGTAATTTTGCTGTTGACAAATGTTTTTCTGTTGTTGAACTGTATACCTCTTTTGTTTTGTTTTTGCTATTCTGTTTTACAGATATTTCATATTGTAATCTTTGATTGCTACTGGCAACCATATTTGACATTTGTCTGCTCAAAAATCTCAAGACTAAGGTCTGGTCATTTTTTATTTTATGATGCACTTGTTTGCATGACTATGAATAGATTTGTTTGCGCAATAAGGTTCTGAGCTGTCATTTGCATAAGGGAGCAGCACTTTTTTCATCAGATTGAACAGACGGTGGCCCTTCTTTGTTTCCTTTATGTAATCTGGAATATGCCAGCAATATACAGATATCATGTCAAGATACTATATAGTTTAGGTAAAAAAGATTTATGTTAACACTTTACAATAAGGTTCATTAGCTAAACATTAGTTAATGTATTAACTAACATGATCTAACCATGAGCAATAATATGTTACTGTATTTACTAATCTTCATTAACGTTAGTTAATGAAAATACAGTTGTTCATTGTTTGTTAATGTTAGTTCACAGTGCATTAATGTTAACTAAAGATTTTAATAATGTATTAGTAAATGTTGAAATTAACATTAACAAAGAATAATAAATGCTGTATAAGTGCAGTTCATTATTAGTTCATGTTAACTAATGTAGTTAACTAATGTTAACTAATGAACCTTATTGTACAGTGTTACCAAGATGATAATGTCAAATTAGGCCTGGTCATTCCAAAGTTTTAGACAAATGAATAGAACCGAATTTTATTAACAAGCTTCACATTTAGTATATTAGGATATCTTAATTGTAAATAATAATAATAATAATACAATTAATTCAGTATATATAGACAATAAGTCACACAAGTCTCAAATATCCTTCAAATTACATTAATGGTCAGCAATAATATTTGAGATGAACAGTGAGCAGCCAGGTAAAATATTTCCTGACTCTCAAAACCGCTCTATTGTTTTAATTGAGTTTAATATCTTTTTTAGAGCCTTAGTGTGTGTGTGTGATCTTCTTTACAGGTGAAACACTTTGACCACTTTGTTGATGACAGGTGTGATGGAGAGACCCAGGCTCAAATTACTGCATTGATGATCAATCAGTGGCTCAAAAAGTAGTTGGATAACATTGCATTAGATAACAAAATTCCAAGTGAAGTGTCATGTCTAAACAATAGATGCTACACATTTGACCAACTACTCTCAAGGAGATTTTTAGTGGATGGATGAAGTCTTGTTCACAATGGATTCTGAACAAGCAAGTAGGACAGTGAGCAGTCTATACTGCAAGTCATTTGACTGGTGATGTGTGATTACTTTAATTTTGTTAGGAGCCATGAAGTTTAGCATACAGTACAGCTCATGTTATACAGTACATTAAACTTTATGAATTTGTATTTGAAGAATGTATCTTCCAGAATCTGGCAGTAAGTTTTGGGAGCTAATTTTTAGTCCATCTCCTACCCTGAAAAGTTGTTAGTAGCAGCTCACAGAATGACTCCCTTGCCACCGCCGCTGTTGTCTGACTTGAACTGGTGCTGGTATACCTCAAGAGTCACTAGGTCACTCTCAACCTATCTGTCCATAAAACTTTTTCAAAATCAGTCTTCATGTATTTCACTTCAGCTTGGGATTTTTAGTAAGTGGGGGTTCTATTTCAGGATTCTTTACCTTAGCAAAGTCTCTAAGATCCTGACACCTTGTACTTCTGACTCCAAGTAGGTTGGCGGAGTTTTCACTTTCAGACTTCGTTAACCATTATATATCACTTATAAATGATTAAATAAAAAATTATTGATGTTGTTTGGAATTGGTGAAATGTGCTTGGAAAAAAATATGATCAAAATATTGACTTAATAATAATGCACTCACTGTATGTGTCACGGAGTCAGTTCCCACCACCAACACTCACAACACGCTCTGCCTACTCGTTCCCAATCACTACTGATCAGCGGCACCTGCACCTCATCTCACCAGCACTATAAGAACACTCTCTCCCTGCACTTCAGTGTCTGGTCTTGTTCACACATACCTGGACTCCTTACCTCTCCTCCGATGTTCCCGTGTCTCCACTCCTTCGTCTCGTCCTGCCTTCCCTTGTTGAACCTGCAAAGGAAAGAACTCTGTTCACATTCAGCTAAGTGACTTTACTGAACGTGCTCATATCAGTCTGCCATCCATCAGTGTCATTCCTGTGTTCATGTCTCTATCAATAAACCACCTGTTGTATACTTACCATCTTGTTCCCGTCTGTGTCTGACAGTATGTGTATATATATATATATATAATATCCAAACACACATCTATTTTGTGTGCACCTATCTTATTACATTTATATTAACTTGTGTTTTTATTTTTTTACCTAAACCATATTCAAATACACATTCAAATATCCATAATTTAAACTATATCTCTTTCTGTTTGTTCATACCTTCATAACTGAACTCAAGTGCAGTGGTTCAGAGATTTGAAAATAGTAAATATTGAGGTTTCATACATTTTGCGTATATGTGTATTCTGTATGTTTAAGTGTGTGTTCTTAGATCAGAGATCAGACAGGCCTAGCGTAAACATATTACATTGATTAACTCAGTCGAAAAATGATTGTCCTTTCATAGATCTGAGAGATTTATTTAAATTTGATCAATTCAATTTAGTTAGATTTGGGGAAAGGTAGCACTTATTACGCATGTGCAAGACACGCTTAGACAACGCGCTCACAGTGTGTATTAGTGTGACCACACTTTTTTTTTTTTTTTCTTTTTTTTTTCCCAGCACCTTTTTCCAACTTGTAAAACTAGTCGCCTCTAGGCTCATCAACCTCACCGCTGCACATTTTAGCTTAGTCAGTTCTGTGGCAGTTTTGTTGTTTTAATTTATTTCAGAACATGATGAACCAGATCTAAATGTTTCTGATTTTTTTTTTTAATATATATATTGATCAACATCCATAAGCACAATAAAGTAGTTAATCTCTTAATTTTAAAAGTATTCAAAAAGTTGCATAAAACACACATAAAAGGCAAAAAAATTGGTTGTTTTCTCCCTATTTCAATTCTCTGTAATATAAATCAGACAGTGGTACCAAATAAACCTTTTAAATTATTATGAAATCAGTTTAATTACACATGTATAGTGTGTCATATTAATTGAATTTAGGGTTGGGGAAAATAGAACCATGTAAACAAAAGTGAAGTGAAGTGACATGTGGCCAAGTATGGTGACCCATACTCGGAATTTGTGCTCTGCATTTAACCCATCCAAGTGCACACACACAGCAGTGAACACACACCGTGAACACACACCCGGAGCAGTGGGCAGCCATTGCTGCGGCGCCCGGGGAGCAGTTGGGGGTACGGTGCCTTGCTCAAGGGTCTCACCTCAGTCATGGTATTGAGGGTGGGGAGAGCGCTGGACATTCACTCCCCTCACCGACAATCCCTGCCGGACCTGAGACTCGAACCCGAGACTCGAACCCATGACCTTTGGGTTACAAGTCCGACTCTCTATCCATTAGGCCGCAACTGCCCCTGCAACTGCCCCTACAATACTCATGAAAGCAACTGCTTTCATATGAGTATTCAAATGAACTTTAAATTTTGGGATCATTGTGGCATCATTGAACATCAAAGTGACAACCTCCTTGTAAAAAGTCATATTTGCTCAAATAATCTGATTTACTTATGTCATTTGTTAAATACTGCATGGTATCTATAATACTGTTTTTATTCTCCTTTTTAGGATTGTGAATGTGGCAGACACACACCCCTCCACACTTAAAAAGTATGATGTCTAGATCTTGGACTGCCTGATAGACATCTCGGCATAGATGAAAGACCATCACCTGCAACTCAGTCTAGTAAAGACAGAATTTCTTGTCTTCTCAGTCACTCCAACGATCAGCATAATTTCACCATCTAACTAGGCTCATCAACAATAATTCCATCCTGATCCTCCAAAAATCTTGAATTAGTCTTTGATGACCAGCTGACATTCAGATACCACAAAGACAGCACGGTCATGCAGGTGTGCACTGCACAACACCAGGAAGATCAGGCCCTTCCGAATGGAGCATGCAACACAACTTCTTTTCCAGGCCATGACAGTATACAAGAAACTGCTGAAAACTCATCTCATGAGCACTTAATGGCATCCTGCTCACTCTTTAATAAATAAACTAATAAATAAACACATACTCAGATACAAATGTATAGTATAATGCAATGTAAGTCGCTTTGGATAAAAGCGTCTGCCAAATGCATAAATGTAAATGTAAATGTAAACTCTTCTATGCTTTCACTATTAACTCTTCCCTGTTCTAGCTTGTACTATTCTGAACAATGTTTGAATCTTTGTATTTTTAGCACTTCTTGTGTTTATTGCCTCCTTAAGATGAATCGCTTGTTGTATTTCTTTTTTTTTTGGTTTGTTTGGTTGAATAATTTTTCAATGTTCTGAATACAATAACTCATTAACAGCAGATATTTATCATATTGAAATTTTGACATTGGATTTTTTCCGTTTTTCTAATATTGTGTTTTACCTTAAATAACGGTCTTATACCTGTTTTTATGACTTTTAAATAAAAACATCTTAACCAAGTTTTGTCTTTATTTGTCACGGAAATAGAAGCGGATGCAAGTGCAAGTAAAAAGTTATCTTTATTGAGCTTCACACACAGATTATTCCAGGGACACATAGCAGCAGCAGGTGAGTGGTGACGCAGGGACTTCGACGGGCCGCCAGGAACAGGTGGGTGCAGATCGCGGAGAGAAGCCCAAGTGAAGGCAGGTGACCAGGTGAAGAATCCAACGAAGAACAGGTACAGGAACAGAACTCCACGAAGACCACAGCTCCAGCCAAAGAACACACGAGGAAAAAACAGGGAACAGCACAGGGGAACTCCAAACAACGATCTGACAAACATGAGACGAAAGACAGGGCAATAAATAGGCTGGAGATGACAAACAGCTGCCGCTGATCAGAGACAATCAGCGGCGACGCCCACATGAAACAATTAACGTGACGAAACACACACACACACACAAACACCAGAATGAGACAGCGGATCACCAACCGTGACAGTACCCTCCCTCCTAGGAACGCCTCCTGAACGCTACCGAATATGTGGGTTCCCCGTCTACGAGTCGCGGCGGTGGGGGAACCGGGGTCGGCGGATTAATGTGTGAATGAAACACAGGTTTAATTTTAGACACATGAAAGGCGGGATGAATTCTCCTGTACGCTGGAGGAAGTTTGAGTCGGACTGCCACCGGACTAATGATCTTGGTGACAGGGCCGATAAATTTAGGAGCTAACTTATTAGACACGGAGCGGAGCGGAATGTTCTTAGTAGAAAGCTACACTTTTTGACCCACAACGTATACGGGAGGCTTCGACCGGTGGCGATCAGTCTTAGCCTTGGTGCGCGCCCCCACTTGAAGAAGAGTTTTAACGGGCTCTACTCCAAGTGCGGTGACACCCCTGGACGAAGGCGTGAGCGGAGGGGACTGCGACTTCGGATTCCAGACTGGGAAAGATAGGTGGCTGGTAACCTAAGCTACATTCAAACGGCGAGAGGCCCGTGGATGACACTGGTAACGAATTATGTGCGTTTTATCGCAACATTCTTTCCAAATCTTGGTTGGCTCTCTCGGTCTGACCATTGCTCTGTGGATGGAAACCCGAAGAAAGACTGACAGTCGCCCCCAGCAATTTACAAAATTCTCGCCAAAATTTGGACACAAATTGGGGACCCCTGTCGGAAACCACATCCATAGAGAGGCCATGTAACCGAAAAACGTGGTCTACGACAGCTACCGCTGTCTCCCTAGCAGAGGGTAACTTAAACAAACGAGACGAGAACCTGTCCACTGCGGTTAAAACAACCGTGTTCCCCTGGGAGGGTGGGAGGGCGGTGACAAAATCTAGCGCAATGTGGGACCAGGGTCTCGAAGGGACAGACAGCAGTTGGAGTAACCCATCTGGGGGTCGATTGGAAGTCTTACCAGTGGCACAAACCGAACAAGCCAAAACAAAATTGCGAATGTCGTGAGCCATAGCTGGCCATCAGAATCGTTGCTTGACCAAAAAGCTGGTGCGATTAACCCCTGGATGACAAGCAATGTTGGAACAATGCCCCCATTTGATAACATTGGACCGTAACCCCTCCGGCAAAAATAATCGATTCGGTGGGCAACCGGGCGGAGGTGTTACCCCTTCTAAGGCCGTCCTGACCTTCGATTCGACCTCCCATGTCAGAGTGGAGACCACTAATGTCTCAGGTAAAATACACTCAGGAGTAGACGGGCGTTCAGAAGGATCAAAAATACGTGACAAAGAATCGGGTTTGACGTTTTTAGAACCCGGGCGGTACGAGAGAGAAAAATCAAATCATTGAATGAAGCGTTGAATGAAATCTGAATGGTGAGTGGAGTGATGGGCAGGTGAAACTTCTGTGCAAAATGTATGTCCATAAAATTACCTTCGGCTCCAGAGTCCAGTAAAGCCTGACAGGTGAGAGTGTAGGTGGCCCATCTCAGTCTTACCGGAAGGAGAGTGGATGGTGAGGAGTTCTCGGCGGAGATCCCACCCGATAGTAGCCTCTTTATTACTATCGGGCTTGATCTTTTACCGGACACGAATGTAGAAAATGGCCCCCTCCTCCACAGTACAAGCATAATCCTCGGGATCTCTGCCTCTCTCTCTCCTCCCGGGAAAGCCGAGCTCTCCCTACCTGCATGGGTTCGGAATCAGCGACGGGACCGACCGTGTCTCCTCCGCTGGTCAATCGACCCTCCGCTCCACTGGTTCCTTGGTTAGGATGAGTAAACCGTTCCAAACGATTGAGACGAGCGTCCACTCGCAAGGCGAGGTCGATTAATCCGTTCAAACTCGGAGGCAGATCCAGGATGTATATCTCCTTTTGGACACGGTCGGCCAACCCATGCAGGAAGATTTCCCACTGCGCCTCCTCGTTCTATCTGCACTCAGCCGCCAACGTGCGAAAGTCAATCGAATATTCTGCCACAGTACAATTACCTTGCTTAAGTTCTGTAAGCCGTCTGGCCGCATCCTTGCCTGCCACCGCACGGTCGAAGACCCTCTTCATCTCGGCGGTGAGTGCCTGGACGAAAGACAGGGCAATAAATAGGCTGGAGATGACAAACAGCTGCCGCTGATCAGAGACAATCAGCGGCGACGCCCACATGAAACAATTAACGTGACGAAACACACACACACACAAACACCAGAATGAGACAGCGAATCACCAACCGTGACACTATTATCTCTATATAGGAAGGAACAAAATTGGAAGGATTTCTACCTAATAATTTATTTGCCAATTAAATGTTTTAGTTTGAGGTGGTCAAGCATATAAAAGTTCACTTTATAAATGTATCCATTTAATTTAAACTGTATTTGATCAAATTAAGTTGGACCAATTCGATTACATTTCATTGCAAAAATCTGTCTTTTATGAGTTGGTGCTACACATTTATTGGATGGAAATCTTGCCCTCAATTAAATTGAGTTCGTCCAATGAGTTATTTTTGGAGTGAGAGATAAACAAGTGATACAGATGACTTTCCTTTTGAAAATCTGTGGAATAGTTGATTCATGGAAAATAAACCTTTACTGGAAAAGCTGAATAAGTTTGGATACGTGAACCTGATACTTAGATGAAAATGCCATTGGCAGACAGTACTGATTGTAGCTTCTAACCACTTCAACCTCCCTCTTTAACTCCTAACTCCCTGTCTTCTACTCTCCTTCAATCAACATTTGCATGCCAGGTCATAAGGTCTGATTCTGTCATTCATTACACAGGGGGTGATTTGCCTGTCACATAAACAGAGTAAATCCACACCCAGTAGCTCCATCCTGCAGCTGCACTGGCAGACAGGTGAGCCAGGCAACCAAAGGCACCATGCTCCCCATGTTTTCAGGAAAGTTATGTCAGTTTCTTAGCTTAACTCGGTTACCTTCTATCCTGTTCCTTGGAATTATTTATGTAGCCTATGTCCTTGTTGGAGGGCTGGTCTTCTGGAAGCTAGAAGGATGGTATGTGTTGCAACAGATTGATCTTCTGAAGGAGAAAAGAATGAAACTACTCGAGAAGTACCCTTGTGTGGGTCAGAATGGCCTCCGAGAACTAGCAGAGGTATGAATGGATATAGAGACTAGATTTTCCTTAACTATATGGTACAGTGCTTTTTGTAACAGTGCTTGACTTATCCCACAACAGCAATAACGATGAGTTGATACATTGAGGAAATGCTTGGGCAACTTTTCACACCTTTTGCAATGCATGTGTGGCTTCAATGGTTCATTCATAAAAAAAATTTCAGTGCAAAAATCTGAATTCAAACTTTTAGTCATTTAAAATAGTTACTGCTTTTGGTCAAAAGGTCCTTGAAACATGCAGAAAATAGACAGGCCTACCGGTTTATGTTTTTAATACATGATGAATAGTTTAGAACTGAATGTCCAGTTTAGAACTGAATGTATAACTGAATGGAAAGTCTTCATAGACTTCTTGTTGGTCTATTGTTAAGTTTATTTACATGGTTATTTTAGCTTTTTTGTATAGTGAAATGACACACTCAGTTACTGTTTTTACTGTTATTTCATGTATTACAAATAAGTACTCATTGCTTGACATCACTGTCTCAAAGATGATAAAAGCTGCTTCCCTGAGTGGCTTGAGTCCAGACAGCAATGACACTGCAGATGGCTTCTGGAAATATACCAGCTCATCTGTGTTTGCGGCAACAGTGGTCACAACTATTGGTGAGGAATGGGAAACTAAACACCTTGAATTTGTCAATCCAGTTGAATGTGGTTTGTTGTGTGGCATCCATTCAATTGGGTAAAGGTTACACTTTTTTTCTGCAGGCTATGGGAATATAATTCCACTGACAACGGCTGGTCAGATCTTCTGTGTAATGTTTGCTCTTTTTGGCATTCCCCTGAACGTAGTGATCTTAAATAGAGTTGGAAAATACATGTTGGCCATTGAGAGGAATTTTTGCAATTTTCTGGAGAAAAAGATTGATAGAGGGGTGAGAATTTAACTCCTTCATTACCAGTCAGCATTAAAGATGGATTGGTGGGTTGTAAAAATAAATAAATAAATAAAAATTATTGCATAGATATTTGTTTGTAATAAGGAATGAAAATCTATATTAACATGCTTGACGTTTATCTGCACACACACACTGTGCTCAAATGAGTCTGTTCTTCCCCACAGAAATGTGTACAAATATCCATTCACAGTATATCCTTCATAAGTTCAGCATTCCTGTACTTTGTGGTTCCTATGTTGCTCTTTAAAGAGTATGAGGGATGGAGTTATGCTGAAGCCATTTACTACTGCTTTATAACACTTAGCACTATTGGATTTGGAGATTATGTTGCAGGTAGGAATGCACACAAAAATGAAAAAAGAAAAGAAAAAAAACTATTTAGTATTTACACTCCATGTATCACTTTTACTTTAGATCCATAAGATTTTTAAATGTTAAAATGTATCTGAACTATATAACAAATACTTTAAAATGCTCATCTGCTCATATCATTGTTATTAGTTGTTATTAGGACTTCCACATAATGTTTTTCTAATATTACATAAAGCCTTCTTTGTTTGACTGTAAACCACCTGAAATGTAATTATATTTTGTAATTATACTTGTAGCCCTATATTCAGGAAGTGACATCACAGCTTTGGCTGTGTGTCATTCAAAATTGAATTAGAATTTTCCTGAATTTGAATTTTGAATTGAGGTAGCAAATAAGATGCAGAATTGTAATTCAAATGTAAAATATATGTATTTAAGGCAATGGAAGAAAATACATATTATTGTAAGCATAGCATTTAATAATGTATTTGATACATTATATTTAATAATTTAACATCATTTTGGACACTAAGAAAGCCTTCAATATAGAGCTAAACTTTAAGTCAAGTCAAGTTACCTTTATTTATACAATACAGAATGTTTCAAAGCAGATTTACAGTAATAAACAGAAAAATAATGATTCAATGATGCAAATATTAGATTAACGATTAAATTCTGCTGTAAAGCAGCTCTAAAAAGACAATAGTAAACAGTCATTATTCAGTTGAAGTCATTTAATACAGTGGCTCCCAAACCTGGCCCTGTAGTACCCCCAACAATTTATATACAATTATATATTGGTAACCACTGTTTTAATATATGAAGTCAATATTGAGAGGAAAAATTTTTATATTTTATGGCTGTTAATTGTTTAACAGTATTTAACAAGAGAATAAGAAAAATATATTAATTGGTTGGGGGAAAAGGACTCTACATATCAAGGAATAATGATATATCATTGATATATCATTATACCCATTATACCCTGAGAGTACTTTTTTTTCAACAACCAAATAAATATTTTTCTATTTGTTTTGTTTTAGTGCAAAACTTGTGTTGGGCCATTTAAGCCCCTCTGTTGGCTGTATTGCAGTTCTTTGAATTGCTATTCTGTAACATCATCCTGTCATTACAATTCAACCTTCATTACAAAATTCAGTTTAATTTAAATTTAAATTGTTAAATTCAGCATTTTCCCCAAACCTGATAACATCTTAACAACTTTGTTTCTCCTGCCAGATCACAACCCAGCAAAAAACTACCCAGAGTGGTACAGTTGTCTGATGGCAGCCTGGATATTCTTTGGCCTGGCTTGGCTTGCTCTTCTGATCAATCATACCATTGATTTACTGGAGAGTTTCAATGCTTACTTGAGAGGAAGGCGGAATGCACAAACACAAGTGGAGGAGTCCAAAGAACAGCCGGAAAAAGGACTGAAAGTAGAAGAAACATGAGAATTGAGTTTAAAAGGAAATACGGTAGCTACTCATAAAACATTGTATGGTTAATCAATAAATCAGTTACTCAGTATATTTAAAGTATCCTTCAAAGTTATAGTAAAAATCGATAAAATTCATAGTTTCTTCTAAACTAAAGATTTTGATCAATGAACAAAGTTTATGTTTAAAACAATCAAGAAATTTGAGCATCACTTGTCTGACTGACAATGTTTGACTTTAAAATCTCACTGGTGCACTGAGGATTAATTGTTGTCACACCACAAACCAACAGGTCCTTAAAATTCACAACTGAAAAAGAACAGGTTTATGTCATATAGCAATTTTATTACACACATTAGTAATTATATATTTTCAGACATCTCTGAATCAATTTATTTCAGTGATATCAAACTGGCACACCAGTCAATAATTATTTCGATGATATCTTTTGTGAATTATTCAATGACTTTGAGGGCAGGTCTAGCTTTTTTAACGGGAATCTCTATAGCAAATTTTTGTTGTGTGGTATGTTAAGGTTTGTACAAACCCCAAAATAGTCCTTTGCTGCCCCAGCATAGTCATACATCAACTCTCAAATACTTTTCAAACAAAACACTCAGGTTTTGATACTTAATATACTTGTGATATGTAAATCTAAAATAAACTGATAAATATTGTCACTATGTTTCGTCATTGTACAACATGATATAAATCGTGATTCCTGACAATAAAAAAAAGATTGTTTTTGTTGCTATGGTTGAGAAGCAGCCTGTTGCTATGGTTACCTCCTAAATGCAAACAGGACTTCTGCCTGCAAGACTCTTACTGCGTCCCAATTCGCCTACTTATGCTACGACCTAAAAGTATGTACTCTTTTTATTAAAGAAAAAATACATACTTTGGAGTCTGTAGCAGAAGAGTAGGCAAGCTTCGGGATAGCTTGCCTACTTCATCATAATTGCATATTTAACGGACAACAGCTCTGTCACTTAGTTAGGCTGCATGCATCCTGTCACATTTTAAACTGCCCTGTCAATCATCTTGTCACAGTTAAAATCCTCCACATTCAATTTAATTTAATTTCCTACAGTTTTGGAGAGAAATGTAGTAGCACATTGATGTGGAGAACTCTCCTCCTGTGTTTGCAATTTACATAATGATGCATTTAAAAGTTAATGACCAAACGTATCTTCACAATGCTGTTGCAGATGAAATATAATGTGAAAAACATTCAAATAAATATCTTTTCATCAGGTTAGATACTAATTATTAATCACTCAAACCCCTTTATCTAAACCTCTCTACTGTCAGTCTTGTACATCGGCCATGTTTGTAGGTTTTTTAACACTTTTTAATCATGTTTGTAGTTCTAATCGAATCCTCGTCCCACTCGTTTGTGGGTAGGGCTGTGAATCTCTGGGTATAAACTTCAAATCGATTCGATTCCCGGTTCACAGGTTTTCAATTCAAGAAAGATTTTTGCAAATTCAGAACGATTCGATTCAAAACGATTCACATTAAAATTAAATGCGATTTGATTAATTCGATTCGATTCTATATTTTTGATATACATTCATGGGATTATTTAAATGCTTCCCCCAATGTGTCTTAGTCAGGGTGTGAATTACACAGCAACCTTCAGGAGGTCAGAGGGTAAGGGCAAAAAAAAAAAAAACACTTTTGTCTATTGTTAATGTTAGTACATGTTAGCTCTTAATGATGCTACATAACTTTATTTTAATAGCCTATAAAAATTAGGAATTGGAAGAAATTTACATAAGCCAAAATTTAAAAAGGCTTTAAAAGTATTGTTCATTTATGTTAACTATTATTTAGGACAGTGTTAATGGCTACACAACCTTATTAAAGTGTTCCAGGTACATTAAACATACGATGCTCACGTGGATGGACTAACCTTGAATATCATGCACTTTCCCAACTAATCCTAAACTAACTTTTCTTCACAGAATAGTAAGAAAAGCATGTCACAAAATGTGAAAAATGTGTCAATGAGAACTAATCGATGCATCGAGAAAGTGAATCGTTACACCCTATAGCTGTGGGCAATATTAGTTGTTAAGAGTGTGCACTGATCTGCACTTCGGATTCTAACCGGAAAAAGTAGACCATCCTGGTAGCTTTGGAATACTCATTTAAACATAGGAATACTCATTTAAACATAGGCCTACTACGATTTGGGACACACTAATTCTCATTTTGAATACTATTTAGGATAGATAGTATGCAAATTGGGACACAGTGCCTATTTATTGACAAGTGAGAATACATATTCTAACCAAGTACTGTTCATTCTGTACATCCTGTGTCTACAGCAATCGTAGTTGTGAGTTGAGCTGACACTGGCAGCATTTCTGCTATGTAAAAGACAAGGAAGTATTATGGTTCCAAGGAGTCTAAAATATGTAGGTTGAATTCAGGTAAAGTAGGCCATTTAAGCACAATGAGTATGCATTGCCAGAACATATAAATGGTCTTGAAATAAAGGAAAACAGTTTCTTCAAATTAAAAAATAATTTTGGCTGATGCAATATGATACTGGTGATTGTGGCCACACCTCAAAAGTGGACTCACTCATCATGAAAGAAGGTTAGCCCTTTGAAGATTTAAATTTCTACATTTTAAGGTTGTCCACTAAATGTAAACAATTCACGAGATGATGTTTTAGTAACAAAATTCGGGAGGAGCAACGTTCAAATAATCAGACTAATCACCACGTCATTTCAGCCAGCTGTCAACAATCGGTAATCAACATATCTACCCAATCAGCATGAGTGAAGGCCTATATATATTAACACAGTCGACTCACCCATATTCCTCGACAGTGTTTTCCAGCATCCCTCCACCACCCCGTCTCCTCACACTCACCTGGTTGCTTCCTAACCAGAAATACGGGGGGAGTACTCTGGGTTCGGGCCAAATACATAGCTCGGAGCCCTCTCCTCGGACAGCACGCCAAATACGCATACTATTACGCATACTATTTATTTGGCCCGAACCCAGAGTGCTCCCACTGTATTTCTGGTTAGGAAAGTAACCAGGCAAGTGTGAGGAGACGGGGTGGTGGATGGATGCTGAAAACTGTCGAATAACATAGGTGAGTCGACTACGTATATATATATATATATATATATATATATATATAGGTCTCCTCTCATGCTGATTGGGTATTGGTTGTTGCACACATGCAAAATGTAGTCACATTTTTAATATTTTGTTGAGTTCATTTTCATCAGTATTCTTTTACACTAATGCAAAGCTTATGCACTTATGCAAAACATTGAGGCAACGTCCGACCGAGGTGGAGTCAAAGGATCACAGGAGCCAGTTGAGCCATAAGGCTGATGGTCCCAGGAGGAGCCGACGAAGGCCGAGGTGGAGTGACAGGATCAACGACTAGAGGCGGAGCCAGGGGACACCTTCGTCCAGGAGGACCTGGGTGCCGGAAGGCCAGAGGTGGCTCCACGCCACAGAGGGGAGGCAGATAGCTTGTGAGGCTTAGGTTCCGGGGCGACGGCTTGCTCCGGTGGTGTACTAATTCTCGCGAGATCTGGACATGAGTATACTAATGGTGCGTTCGAATATGCCTGCTCACCTACTATATAGTAGGAGAAACAGTATGTGAAAAGAGTAGTATGCTTGAAACCTCAGTATTCATTAAACAGTTGGCAAGAAATCCCCGGATGGCTTCCGCCTAGATTCTAAAGTGTTCATCAATGGGTACTTTTCTACCCCAGCCTTCCCAAGAGGCCACAGAGCAGATACGTCATATTTTAACATGGAGGAGAAATGCAACACAGGTGTTTTCAAATGTGTTACAAACCAAAAACACAGTTCCTTCTGTTAAAATTGCTTTTGTTTAACTACTGTAGAGTAAACTACTGAATTGTTCAATGTGTAAAGATGCTAGACAGTATAGTATAGTTGTGATTTTTCTGTAAAAACATGTTTTATCATGTATAGCTTTACAGTGGAGTAAGTGTGATATATTGAATAAGTTCTCAAAATTAGTATAAAATTGTTTAATGTTATTTTTCTAATACTGCAAAATATTATTTAATTCGTTATTTGAGTTTATGAGAAGAAAAATGTTTTGTGTATTTAGTAAATTAATTATTTTAATTTGGCATACCTGCATCATGACGTCATTGCACGCTAGTTTGGTGTGTGCCTGTGATGTGCTTCATTCGTAGTAAATGCAGAGATGAGAAGCCATCACTGTCAAGTCAAACTGGGAAAGATATAAATTAATTACAAATTGAATATAAAAAAATAAATACATAACATGAAGAAAATATAAATAAGAAATAAGAAAAATAACTAATCTCAGCCAATCGGAGCGAGGGGCGGAAAAGAGGAAACGGAAAAAAATCCAGTGCTGCTGGCAAGCTCTACTGAAACTCCCGAGCTGAACACGATAAAGAAAGTGCACAGACATTTAACATCGTCAAATCCCGGAGTGGAAGCCGGTGAGCACATTAATAATTCACTTTGCATCTGTAAATGAAGCAGGATGATGCTGGTGTTGCGGCAGATGCCGATTCAGTTAATGACGCAGTAATTCTGTCTGTGCTCGGCACAAGTTTCGTGATCTACTTTGTTCAATACTTATTGCTAGTGTACTGATTTGTATGTGTTTGTATTTTGACTTAATCACGGGAGAAATTGAAGATGGGATGTTAATTATTTTTCAGTCCACGTGATTAAAACAGATCGCTAAAATAATGTGATAAATCTAATTTCACAGGCACAAATTGTAATTTTAAGTGTTTAGGTTAATTTTCTGGAAAGTGAATGTTGCAGATTATACTAATTAAAGGTACAATATGTAATATTTTTGCAGTAAAATATCCAAAAACCACTAGGCTAGTGTTATATATTTTGTCCAGCTGATTACTAACAATATCTCTAATGTTTTCAACTACTTCTAAATCATGAGAAAATTCCTATTCTAAACAGTGACAGGGGGCAGTGCAGTCGCCTGTCAATGACGTCAGTTACCCTTTGTTACCGCCTTTACTGACGTAGAAACCACATGACAACAGTGTCGTGGACAAATGCGGAAGTAGTGTCTAGCGTCCAGCAAACCACTAGCTTGCTTCAAGCAGTTCCTTATTTACTTCTTGCACGTTTTATGGTGGATTGTGTTACTTATTTATGGAACATAATTACTGTTTACCATCTGCCGCTGGTTCTGTCGACAAGGACAGCTCCCGTAAACGTAAGCGTACGGGCCAACCAAACGACCCAAGAAGAGTTTGGGACAAGAGGCATACACGCCAAACGCGGGGCATCGCGTCTCTAGACCCGCGCGAGGACGCGTCTGATCCATAGTCTGATCGCGTCTTTGGATTGAATTTGTATGTAATCTACTCGCGCAAATCGTTGAACTCGCGTTTGCTATGTATGCCCACTTATTGTGTTTGAATGTACACAAGTGTATATATTTGTTGAACAAGTGGTAATCGTTTATATACAATTTAAAATATATCAAATGTTTTTAATAGTTTTCATAACTATGAAGTGCATATTCTTAGGTCATAATGAAGTTGCAATTCATCATGCTTTATTTTATATATTAAAAATGTGTTTTCTTGAAGACTAAAGTTTATGCAGGTGCAGTGTTATTGCATTTGGTTATTTACTGATTTATTTACACTGCCTTATTTCACCTGACAAGTTAAACAATGTAAATAAATACAGTTAGTGTTAAACAGAAATATGAATCAATCATTATTGCAAATGATATTGGTAAGTTCAAAATAACATTTATTATTATTGATTTGAACACTTGAAACTGTGCTGTACCACACCATCGAATTGGACAAACATTCTAACATCTATGACTAAAAATTTCGATGTAAACCTTCCATTACTCGGGTCTAATTCAATATAATAAAACTATGACATCAAACACAACATTTATAAAACTTTACCTCATCCGTTAAATCCATGATTTATCTTTCCGTCGGATTGATGGCCGTCAGCGGTTGGGTAGAAGACAACAAATCCCATCATTCCACGCACCTTCTTAGCGTCATCAAACCACGCGATTGTTATTGTTTTGGTAGTGCGCCCTCAAGTGGCAGATTTTACGAACTGTAGCTTTAAGTTTATTAAGCTTGTTAATAACATCATTTGAGAGTGCTTCATGTTAAAAAATATATATACAAAAACTCAATGATAAAAACAGATGTTTAATAAGCTTTATTTACAATTCATTTACATTTTCTGTATTTTTGTTTCTGTTAAAGGTTTTTCACCCTTATTCTGTTGGCATATTTGATGCTTTTCAATAAAAAAGAAGAGTTGAATCCAGTTACCCAGCTAACCAAAATACATGACTGTTAGTCTGCAACGTAATTTGGTGACCAAACTTGTAACTTGTGGCAACCGGAAAAGTGAAATTCCCGGATACGTTGCCAGTTAGTAACGTTGTGTATCAATAGTTGTGTGTTGGTAATCAGTTGGTAATTTTTATATTTATTTATTTTTCTATGGGCAGACATGCAGTAGTTTGACCTAATTTATGTCCTCATTTGCCCAAACTAATTTAAAGGCTATTCCAACAGCTGTGAACGATGAATGCAGACTCAAAATAAATTCAATTCATTTATTTTGAAAAACACACAGAACATGAACAAAAATCCACCCAAACTATAAATAAAAACATATAGCCTACAGTGAAACATAAAATAAAAGCATTCAAGACGTTTTGCACTCAGTATAGAGGGTATGCACGTGACATCACCGTCGACCGTTACGACTGCGGTCACGCCCACTGAGTGGCAAAAGACTGAAGGGGCTCGCGCACCGGACGCAAAGCTCAGCGCCTCGCCACGTCTTTAAAATTCGAACGCATTGTTTTCTATGAGTGTACGCACACCGGCAGCGACATTCGGCGCCCAGCTACGACTCAGAAAAAAATATAAAACAATACAAAACCTGAGGTATATATTTAAAAACTGCAGAAAGCAACGACTCCAGGCAGAGAAACGTGGATTTGTCAAATTGTTGGATTTTGAGGTAAAATCATACCGTATTGTATTGTTATATATTGTGTTGACAACTGATCAATTAAATATTTTCCATCTTATATTCTGCATAATTGGGTGTTTTTCCATAAACAACAACACTGACAAAAACGATACTATAAAACTATATATGTTTTAGGGCTGGACAATATGACGATATAACATTGATATAAGTGATTACGCGGATTTAAACCTACCTATATTGTAGTTATATAAAATATTCACAGGCAGATTTGCTTTATGTATTTCCCCGCCGTCGAAATCAGGCACATATAAATGTCAGGAAACACGACTCCTGGCTGCATGTCAATATCCATGGATTAGGTTTATTTGACAAGTTGTAAGAAACACATTCAATTCCAACCTTTAGTGTAATTTGTTTGTTTTACTCGCGTTTTCGCAGTTTCCCCTGTTAAATCCAGTCACGCAGCAGGTTCTTTTGCCACTCAGTCCAGCTGAGGGAGCTTGCTTTCGGCGGGAAAGTGACGTCGATGCATACCCTCTATTATTAAAAACATGCAATGCTAGCGTAACATTTTGCTAACATATATTTCAAACGATCAAGGAAAGATACCATATAATCACAGAGGCAAAATATTAACAAAAGTACTTAAAGTAGACTGTGGGTAATGTCACTTAACCAATCTGACGCAGTTGTTGAACTTTATTGCTATAAAACTGACGAGAAACACGGAGAAATGTTGACGCTGTCCTCTCCAGCAGCTTGAATGTTTTCCCGGTTGCCATGGCAACTCTAAGGGCCACCAGCACTAACGTAAACATAACAATAAAAAAGGTTTATCGTCTTTCCAAAGTTAACTTTATTTTATACATTTTTATAAAAAGCCATTTATTCGTTGACACCTCGGAAAAATAAATTATTCTCTCAGAAAAATTAACTTTACTCTCTTGTCAACATTCTGTGTGCGCTCACGCGCTGTATGTCACGTCACTATATATAAAAAGCAGTTATCCATATTCTGACTTAGAGAAAAGAAACTATTTGTTTTTCTTAAGGGAAATTTTAGTCTTGTGTCTGACGTTTAATTATACATTTTAAATAGCAAATTCTGGTAATAATAACATATAAAGAACGTGTAAATGATGGTAATGAAATTACGAGCACGTGACGTTGCCAGTAAGTCATGGAATGACCATTATATTACGAATAGAGTACGTATCTGGAACGTCCTTGGTTTTCTTATAACGTTAGGAGATCGTACTGACGACGTTGTGATATGGTAATTTGATGGTAATAATATTACGGGCATACAACGTTGTAGTTACGTTGCCAGTAAGTCATGGAATGACCATTACATTACGAATAGAGTACGTATCTGGAACTTTCTTGGTTTTCTTATAACGTTAGGAGATCGTACTGACGACGTTGTGAGATGGTAATCTGAAGGTAATGAAATTACTGGCATGCGACGTCGTAGTTACGTTGTCAGTAAGTCATTAAATTACCAAAAAGTACGAATACATTACGTAACTATTACGTCGTGTGTTAGCTGGGTAAGGCCTCCGTTGATGATGTTTTTCTCCCTTTCAAGTGGGGAAATTGTGCACACATAAAAGATAAGCTTGACAGTGAAAAGCAGCTGGAAACCTGTGAAACTTAAAGAGACAAGAGACACTGAAGAATTATAAATTCCTTCGCAGCATTAACTGAAATCAAAATGGCCAAGCAAGCAACCGGGAAGTCACTCGAGCAGCTGAAAGCAGAAAGGACAGTGGAGAAAAGAGCATTTACACGACTAATCAACACCATAACCAGAGCTTATCAAGAGATGACTTGAAGGATCTTCAAGACAGTTTAAATAAACTCACAAAGCAAGCAGAGAAAGTCATGGAAGCAAATGATGATCTTGAAGCGGGCATCGTTGTAGAATTAGAGGCGGAGCTGGACGCACAAGTCAGCTGTGTTAACAGAACAGCAAAAAGCCGACCTTGAAAAGACTGCGAGTGAGTGCGAGTTAAAACTGAAAGAAATTAAAGGTCTTCTTCAAGAAACTCTCTGGGCCAAGTATGGAGATCTTGAACTGTCCACAGCACTGCAGGTTGCTGGAGCTGAAAGTGAAAGAGTCGCAGCAATAGTTCAGATGGCAATCACGAAGCATACGACTTCATGCTCAGTCACCTTCAAAATGTAGTAAAGACTGCACAGCCTGTACAGCCGGTGGCAGCGGTGCATCCCATCAGGTGATCAAAATAACTTCCGCCAAGGCCTGAGAAGTCTCGAACTCAATGTTACCAGATTAGTTTAGAGAAAAACTGATTTCATTTGTGCGAGACGAGAGGAGGAGGCAGAGAAGATAACACCTCTACCAACGATCTCTAGCTACCCTGTGGCAACAATTAAGTTAAAGCTTACATCCCTCCCAAAGTTCACTGGTAACAAACGTGACTTTCACAGGTGGAAGAGAGACTGGGAAGCGCTTCAGAAGCAGGGTGAGCCTACAGGTTCCAAGGAGGTTAAAAAGATTCAGGTGCTTGACAGTCTCGAAGAGAGGATTGTAAGAGATCTTCGCCTCACCGCTTATAATACAGCAGATGACATTTTCCGTGTCTTAGAAAATCGCTATGGAAACGTGACAGCTATTGCTATTGACATAGTGGAGGACTTGCAAAAAATCCCTGCTATCAGAAGTCACCAGCCACGGAAAATAGTCGAATTAATCCAAGCAGTAGAAAAGGCACTTGGAGATTTGAGTGACCTTGGAAACAAGGGTGCTATTAAAAATACTTTAGTGACAAAGTCAATTGAAGGAAAATTACCTTTTTTTTTTTAACCTTTTGAGTCTCTCAAAAAAGAAGTGGCTTGTTCACGTCTCTAACCAGCAAAGCTCCATCACACCAGACAACCGGTTTGATAATCTGTTAGCATTCCTCAAAAAGCAAGAGAGGATTTATGAGCAGCTTGAACAGCTAAGGGATGAGGAACCAAACAGAAGGGAGTCAAGAACCGAGCCAAAGTGGGCAAGAACAAAGTCCACAAAATCAAGCAACGACCAATCAGGGTGTGTAGTCTGTGGTGACGTTAAACACAAAAGGAAGCTCTACTTCTGCAAACAGTTCCGGTCACTAAAGCTAGCGGACAAGAAGGCTGCAGTAAGAAACCTGGGAGCTTGTAAAAGGTGTCTCGAAGTCCACGAGGACCATTCATTCTGCAAACCCACCTATTTATGCAAAAACCAAGCCTGTGAAGATGAGAGCGTTCCTGAGCATCACTATTATTTATGCCCAAATGCTGAAAGAAAGGAAAGCAGTGCTATTCAGAAAAAGACCAAGCTTCATCCTGAAGGAGGCAAAGGCAAGAAGGACTACACAAAAGATCAAGAGGACTTCCTCAGTAAACTTCCACCAGACTTCACACTTTGGCATTGCTGTGCTTTCTCAAACACTGCAGCAAGAGCGTTCAATGTGACGAAAGAACAGCCAAGTTACTAGCAAAATGTGGGTTGCTGGAACTGCCAGTAATCATGATGCTTCTCAATGTGACCGCTAATGCTGGACAGAAAATTGGGACATTAATTGACTTAGCATCAGATACTAATTACACAACACACAGTGCTGCAAATCGTCTGAACCTGAGAGGTGAAAGAATCACTCTTGTCATACATGGAGTCGGAGGGATGAAAGTTTGCATAAAAACCAAGCGGTATCTTTTAAAAATCAGAGTAAAAACTCTCCAGGGCACTCTCAGGTCACATCAGTTGGCTTGCTATGGATTAGAAAGCATCGCCAAGATTCACAAAACAGTGCCACCTGAGCGATTGCAAAATTTCTTTCCAGATGTTCCTCTCATCGAGCTTGCAATGCCTAAAGTAGTCGAACTGCTTATAAGCCATCGAGAAGGCCAGCTAGCCCCACAGAGGGTCAGAGTGGTTGGAGACCTAGTTCTATGGGACGGTCCACTGGGAAAGACGGTTGGAGGAACTCACCCTGAGCTTTTCGAAGAGGTTGCTGTATCGGCTCACAGGTCCAAAACGCACTTCGTAAGGTCGATGAGAATGGCAGCTGTGAAGTATGAGGAATTAACGGAGTACTGTCCACCAAACAAGCCATTAGCCAGATTTCATGAATCAAGGACACCAACCAGCACCCGAGACTTTCTGGAGTGGTGGAAGTGGGATTCCATCGGCGCAGCATGTAAGCCTAAATGTGTTGGGTGCTGCTGTGGAAATTGCCAACCAGGTGGAAAAGAAATGACTCTTGCTGAGGAGAGGGAACTCGAAATAGTAAGAGAAGGCCTCACTTACGTCATAGAGGACAACCACAGCAAAGAGCCACACTGGGACGCAAAATATCCTTGGTTGGAGGACCCAGCTTCCTTGCCAGACAACAGGAGTGCGCAGTTGAGGCTACGTTCTTGAGGATGGAGAAACAGCTAGCCAAAGAACCTGAATGTAAGGCTGCATATAGCGCTCAAGTGCAGGAAATGCTTGACAGAGGGGCTGCAGTAAGGTTATCCAAAGACACAATTGCTAATTGGAGTGGGCCTGTGTGGTACGTAAGCCATCTTATTACTCCTAACCCTCACTCAGTCACAACACCAGTGAGGCTTGTTTGGAACAGCAGCCAAAGATTCAGAGGTGTCAGCATGAATGATTTGTTAGTGAAAGGCCCAGACTTTCTTAATCAGATACATGCTGTCCTGCTGAGGTTCAGGAGTGGAGTGTACGCGGCATTAGGAGACATCAAGAAGATGTACAATTCAGTTTGGTTAGAGGACCGTGAAATGCATCTACACAGATTCCTTTGGCGAAACTCTGAAGGCGAGGAGCTGGAGGAATATGCGGTCACACGAGTCAACATTGGAGACAAGCCAGCAGGGTGCATCGCGCAGCTGGCAATGCGTGAAACTGCGAATTTGCCATCCTTTGCTCACCTTGAGGAAGAGTGCAGAGTGCTCCATCAAGACAGCTATGTTGACGACATTCTCACATCCCACAACGACTTTCACCAGCTGAAGTCCATCGCTGCAAATGTGGAGCTGATCTTAAAGGCAGGAGAATTTCTTCTTAAGCCATGGGTCTTCTTAGGTCAAAGTGGGAAGGGGGAGTCTGAAAATGAGCCCTCTGGAACCAAAGAAAAGATCCTGGTTCTACCAAACCAAATGCACGATGATGACAACAAAGCACTTGGCTTGGGCTTTGAAGTGAAAGATGACAAGCTCCATGTGATGACATCAATCAATTTCTCAAAGAGAAAAAAGAAAATGAGACTTGGTCAGAATCTCTCGCAAGATCAAGTCAGAACCCAAACACCAAATCCACTGACACGTAGGGAGTTGTTGAGTCAGATATCAGGTGTGTATGATCCAGTAGGCCTAGTGACTCCCGCCAAGCAGAAGGGGGCAATTCTAGTCCGCAGAGCTTTCCAAGAGGCAAAAGATGGAAGGGTTCCAGTCAGTGAAAGTTGGGACACTGCCCTCTCGGATGGGCTTAGAGAAGATGCGGTTAAGCTCTTTGAGGAATACGTCCAGCTTGGCCAGATTAATTTCACTAAAGCTTTAACTCCTCTGTAGGGTCTGCACAGTTTCGATGATGAGCAGATCCCGCCCTAAACTGCGTTTAAGCCTCAATTCAGGAAACTTTGGTTTGTAAATCTCATATTGGCACCGGCCTGGCGGACACTAATGGATCACAAGACTCTTTTTATGACTATTTCGATAGATTCCTGAACATTTCCTTCGCGACTTCAAAGGGGATGCGGACACCTCGGATCGGGTTACTACGAGCCAGGTCCGCATTCCAAACAGCAATAAAAGAGAAAATACACACAGAGACATGCACGAAGACTGTATGCACAAATATGATTGTATCTGCAAATATGAATGTATCTGCCTTTTTAGTGCTTGTTACATTTATGTGTTACTAGTGTAGAAGCATAGAAATGACTGTAGTAGGTTAAACGGTAGTATTAGATTATAAAGTGTATCTTCTTTAGATGATGTGGGACACCTGTCGAGTTTGAACTCTCCGTAAAGCTCTGGGTCCGAGCTATTCACTAATGTATGTTGCATTGCTGACAAATGCATTGCTCTATTTGTTTAATGGTACTGTGAAAAATGATGGTACTCTGATCCAACCTCATAAATTATGCAAATCAAGCCACAAGACAAGACAAAGAAACTTTGCCCGCCAAACAGTGCTACGCATCTATTGGCCGTTCCAACCCAGGAACTGTGTTAGCTTGGTTTTCCATAAAAGCAACAGCACACAACTTTTCCGGTGTTCTCCCGATTCCCAGGTAAAAAAGAAGTACATTTAATATACTATTAATTATACTTAAAGTGCTCCATTTTCGTGCACTAATTTTGTACTTAATATACTAAAAATTCTTTGTACTTCTTAAGATCATCTTAAGAACATCTAAGTGTACTCAACTGTGCTATTCTGAGACACCACTATCTCTGTATTTAAAAAATGTATTTAGATACTTCTTGTAGTACACTATGGGTTCAAATGTACTATAAGAAGTATCTAAATAAATTTTTAAATACAGAGATAGTATATTAAAAGCACATTTAAGTTTATATTTCATGCTGTCTCAAAATGATCTTAAGTAGTACTATAGTAGAATTTTTAGTATATTAAGTACAAAATTAGTGCGCGAAAATAGAGAACTTTAAGTACATTTATAGAAATGTACTTCTTTTTTACCTGGGTTGCCCTGAATCACCCCTCGCCCACTCACGCACGTCTCTCCCGGACGTCACGGCGATGCGCTTCCATCGCACTCATCTCTCGGGACCACCATCTCTCCGGCGAAACTAACTTTCACGTCCTCAGTTCAAACCCTCCTGCGGAAACAGAAGAAGCCAATGAACTGCAGCAGCACTGAACCGAAACTCAGCAAGCAAACTTATGCAAGTACAGTTTCTGAATCTTAGATAATGAAACTGATTTCTGTGCTGGCTCTCAATGACTTAGTAAGTTTTGCTATTTGTCTTCTCTCTTTCCCTTTCTTTTCTTTCACTTCTGTAAATATGTACCTGCCCTGTGTATAGACGTATATCCTCTGTAGTAGTATTCATATATTAAACACATTGTATCCATGCTCGATTGTTCTTTCGCTCATTCAACAAAAACCAGGTCACTTTAACGTTTTGATCCTATCCTTGCTTTACGTTTGGATGCTAGAATAGGAAGTCTTTCTCGTGGCCAGAGAAAAACCTTCCTTTTTGATAATATTCTGTGAGGAGTTAACGGTTTGCTAGACAAACTGATAGTTTCTCTAAATAATTATTAAACCAGAACTAATCATATATGTAATTGATTATAATTCGTTGTAATTAATTCACAATATATGTTTAATTCCCCCTTGGGTCGGTATATGCATCATAATTAATCATAAAGCTTTATGATTTATTATATTCATATATCTAACCCATAAATTGATTAATAACTGTACGAAATCGCTACACCTCCAAATTCCAATGATGAGCCCTGGGCGATAACCTTTTCAGATGGAAGCGAAAATGCTTATGGTGCGGTAATGTACCTCAGATGGAACTCTGATCAGGGCTCAATCACCAAGCTTGTGGAGTCCAAAGCCAAAATGACCCCGTTAGACCACAAAGGAGACGCTGTCAAAGCAGAGATGTGCGGAGCAGTGTTTGCTTCACGGCTGTGGAAGTACTTCGAGCAGCATAGCCAAATTCGAGTTGGAAAGTGGTACCACTTGGTTGATAGCCAGTCCTTGGCGCTATACAGCGAGAAAGCTATGGCTAACAGGATTGGAGAAATCCAAGGAATTACGAAGCCGCAAGAATGGTGGTGGATACCAGGTCTGCAGAACATTGCCGATATGATCACTAGGGGGGCTAATCCTCAAAATCTTGAAGAAAATTCAGAGTGGCAAAATGGGCCAAAGTTCCTGAGCTTACCAGTAGATGAATGGCCAATCAAGTCAGCAAAGGATCTAGCAGCTACTGCCAGAGAAAGCATCAGTAAGCTTCAAAAGAAGGCATTCGCGGCTGCACTGACAAGGTCAAAAGCAAAACAGCAGGAACCAGCTGAAATATCAAGGCAAAATGAGGATCTTATCCAAGTCCAAATAGAACCCAGGAGACCACCTGTCCAAAACTTATTAATTATGGAGCAATTCAGTGATCTATGCAGACTAGTTAAAACAGTAGCGTGGGTTTAGAGCAGTGAAAAAGTTTCTTGGCAGGAATCGGACCCTAAACAACTCAAAGTGGGAGGCAGTCTCTTCAACAGGAACCATCTCAGTGAGGGAAAGAGAAGATGCCCTACGAGACATGCGCAAGAAGGTATAACCTTCCCGAACACCATGGTGGTAGTCTATAAGGATCCAGACTCTGGGCTATTGGTTTGTGGTGGAAGAGTGCAGGTCTTTAAAGAAGATCAAGTTAGCGTTCCAATCCTTCCCTACAACGCATGGGTGTCCACACTGCTAGACTGAGAATCTCACAGAGAAAGCCACGGAGGTTTGGCTGAAACTTTACTTAGGATGAGGAGGAAGGCTTGGGTCATCAGGGGTAGAAAAATAGCCCAAAAGGTTGTTGACAGCTGTGTTCAGTGTCGGAGGACCAAAACAAAGAAATGCCACCAAGTGATGGGTGATTTACCACCAGAGAGATCGCAGCCTGCGGCACCCTTCGAGTTTACAACAGTAGGTCTCTTTGGACCCTACCTTGTTAAAGATGATGTTAAGAAAAGAGCTTCTATGAAGGTCTGGGGTGTTTTGCTGTCTTTTGCTGTATGTCAAGCAGAGCAATCCACGCAGAGCTGGCAAACACCCAATCAACTGAAAGCTTCTTAATGGCCTTCCAAAGATTCGCTGCAATAAGGGGCTATCCTAAGAAGATCTATTCAGATCCAGGAACCAATTTCATCAGTGCAAGACCGGTTCTACAAGAGCTTTAAAATTCCTGGAGGGCATCGACAAGACCGCTCTAGAAGAAACGGCCACACAAAATGGAACGGAGTGGATGTGGAAAATCCATCCAGCCGATTCTCCACACAGGAATGGAGCTACGGAGGCTGCGGTGCGCATTCTAAAGAGGGCACTCCAAAACTGTGGAGTAGAGTCTACTCTCACTTACAGTGAATTCCAACAGCCCTTCAAATGGCAGCCAATCTCGCAAACGAGCGGCCCATCGATGCCAGAGCGCAAGCCCAGGAAGACTGTATCCAGTATGTAACTCCAAATGCACTACTGCTGAGGTGAGCATCCCATAGCGGTGATGTCAAAACATTCGACTTTTCCAGTTACCCATTCAAACGCCTCCAAGCAATGCAGTCGATGGTGGATAAATTCTGGAGACACTGGAGCCAGCTTGCAGGTCCAAATTTATTCTTAAGGACCAAATGGCATACCATGCATAGGAATGTTGTAATTGGAGACATTGTCTGGATAGCGGATCAAAATGCACTCAGAGGGCAATTTAAACTTGGCAGAGTAATCAGTGTCAATCAAGACAGCAAGGGTGTTGTAAGAGACATCAATGTCCGGACCTTCCCAAGTTACCCTGTTCCTATCACAAAGCCCTCAAAAGCAACAACTAAGAACCATCCAGTGTCAAAAGGATGCAAAGAGAAGATCCCAAGTACTGTTCTTCACAGAGACGTCAGAAGACTGGTGGTCCTTCTTCCAATTGAAGAGCAAATGAGCAAGTAATTTAGTAGAACATTCTAACTTGTCTACAATTAGTAGTACCAAACAGTTTGCCTTCTAAGCATTGCGATTTCCACTTGTATCCAAGGAAAATCGAGTGGGAGGTGTCAAGTCAAACTGGGAAAGATATAAATTAATTACAAATTGAATATAAATAAATAACATGAAGAAAATATAAATAAGAAAAATAACTATAGTAATCTCAGCCAATCGGAGCAAGGGGCGGAAAAGAGGAAACGGAAAAAAATCCAGTGCTGTGATGAGAAGCGGCTGCCGAGCTCTGCTGAAACTCCCGAGCTGAACACGATAAAGAAAGTGCACAGAAATTTAACATCGTCAAATCCCAGAGTGGAAGCCGGTGAGCACTTTAATAATTCACTTTGCATCTGTAAATGAAGCAGGATGATGCTGGTGTTGCGGCCGATTCAGTTAATGACGCAGTAACTCTGTCTGTGCTCGGCACGGAAAGTTTCGTGATCTACTTTAACTGTTCAATACGTGACTGTTTAAAGCTAAATGTAGTTCTATGTTGTATATATGAATGGTATTAAGTTGCTAGTGTATTGATTTGTATACACTAGCAATCCGTGATTGTATTTCGACTTAATCAAGAGAGAAATTGAAGATGGGATGTTAATTATTTTTCAGTCCACGTGATTAAAACAGATCGCTAAAATAATGTGAAAAATCTAATTTCACATGCACATTGTAACGAAGTAGCGCGTTCGTACAGTTATTAATCAATTTATGGGTGGAATATGAATATAATAATTCATAAAGTTTTATGAATAATTAAAGCTGCAAGCAGCGATGAAAGGGCCCTCGCACCCGGGCTGAC
>RJVU01049346.1:0-18247 GCA_003731715.1 Anabarilius grahami
TCTCAACCTGAATCAGCGGCTATGAAGAACTACATCGAGGAGGAGCTCGCCAAAGGATTCATCCGTCCTTCTACCTCACCAGCCGCCTCAGGGTTCTTCTTCGTCAAGAAAAAGGATGGCGGCTTAAGGCCCTGCATAGATTATCGAGGTTTAAACGACATAACAGTGAAATTCCGGTACCCACTGCCACTGGTACCTCCTGCCCTTGAACAGCTCAGACAAGGTGCCTACTTCACTAAGCTGGATCTGCGTTGTGCTTATAATCTGATCCGAATCAGAGAAGGAGATGAATGAAAAACTGCTTTCTCCACGGCCACTGGCCACTACGAGACCCTCGTCATGCCGTTCGGCCTGTCCAACAGTCCCTCCGTCTGCCAGTCCTTCATGAATGATGTCTTCCGGGACATGCTCAACCGGTGGGTTATTGTCTACATAGATGATATTCTGATTTACTCCAACTCCTATGAAGAACATGTTCAACACGTCCGGGCAGTGCTCCAACGACTAATCCAACATAAACTATATGCCAAAGCCGAAAAATGTGAATTTCATCGAACCTCCACAACATTCCTGGGCTATGTGATCAGTCGAGAGGGCGTGGCCATGGATGACAGCAAAGTGAAGGCAGTACTGGAGTGGCCACAACCACAATCCTTGAAAGAACTGCAAAGATTCCTGGGATTCATTCGTAACTTCAGTGGTGTGGCAGCTCCTTTGACATCAATGACCAAGCGACAATCCTCTCGCCTCGTATGGTCCTCCGAGGCAGTTCTGGCATTCCAAGAGTTAAAAGAACGTTTCACTTCAGCACCCATTCTACGACATCCTGACCCTGAACTCCCGTTCACTGTGGAGGTCAACGCCTCCAATACGGGCATAGGGCTGTACTTTCGCAACGCCAAGGTGATCCTGGTAAAATGTATCCCTGCGCCTTCTATTCACGAAAGCTGTCAGCAGCTGAGCGGAACTATGACGTGGGCAACAGGGAGCTACTAGCCATGAAGGCGGCACTTGAAGAATGGCGTCACTGGCTGGAGGGAGCGAAACATCCGTTCACCATTCTAACCGACCATAAAAACCTGGAATATCTGCGATCAGCTAAACATTTAAATCCTCGGCAGGCAAGATGGGCTTTATTCTTCACACGCTTTCAATTCACCGTGACTTACAGGCCAGGCTCAAAGAATGTCAAAGCGGATGCACTATCTCGACAGCACGAGGGGGTGGAACAGACGGAGCATGCCGACAGCATAATTCCCGACTCATTGTTGCTTGCTCCCGTTCAATGGGACGTAGTCACCGAAATTACTCAGGCCAACGAACAGAACGCACCTCCACCAACATGTCCTCAGGATCGCATCTATGTTCCAGTACCATTCCGAGACAGGCTTCTGCATCAGGTTCACGACTTCCCCAGCTCTGGTCACCCTGGTGTCACAGCCACAATCCATCTGTTACAAAATCGGTTCTGGTGGGACTCCATGCTTCCCGACACCATTCAATTCCTCAATAACTGTTCAAACTGTCAAACCTCCAAAGCATCTCATCACCCGCTGGTCTGTTACAACCACTACCAATTCCACAGCGCCCCTGGTCCCACATTGCGGTCGACTTTGTCACCGACCTTCCCGAATCACAAGGACACACTACCATTCTTACTGTAGTTGACCGCTTCTCCAAAGCATGCAGACTCATCCCTCTAACCAAACTCCCCACAGCATTCGAAACAGCAGAACTCCTGTGTAACTGGGTCTTTCGACTGTATGGCTTACCAGAAGATATCGTATCCGACAGGGGTCCTCAGTTCACGTCTCGGGTTTGGACAGCTTTCTTCAAAATCCTCAATGTAAACGTCAGCCTAACCTCAGGATATCATCCAGAATCCAACGGCCAAACGGAACGTATGAACCAAGAGTTAATCAGGTTTCTTCGCACATACTGCCAACACAACCAATCAGAATGGAGTCGTTTCCTGTTCTGGGCGGAATACGCACAAAATTCACTCCGCAAACCAGCAACGGGAATCACCCCGTTCCAGTGTATCATGGGATTCCAACCTCCGCTATTTCCCTGGTCAGGTGAACCATCTAATCTGCCATCTGTCACGGAATGGATGCAGAGAAGTGAAGAGTCCTGGAACCAAGCTCACCATCATCTACAGCGAGCTGTACGAAGGCAGGAGACACAGGCCAACCGACATCCCAATCCGCAGTACGCCGCGGGGCAGTGGGTCTGGCTGTCCACCAGAGACCTTCGACTCCGACTTCCATGCCGAAAACTCAGTCCCAGGTTTGTAGGGCCCTTTCAAATTGTCAAACAGATCACACCAGTTTCGTTTCGTTTAAGATTACCTACTAACTATCGAATTTCTCCCACATTTCATGTTTCGCTGCTGAAACCCTCCGGGGGTCCGAGAGGGGAGCCAGAGGGAGCCGAGGCCCGCAACCCCCCACCCTTGATGATCGAAGGCGAGGAGGCTTACCAAGTACGCGAGTTGCTTGATTCCAGACGCCGGGGTGGCAGGTTACAATACCTAGTCGACTGGGAGGGGTACGGCCCGGAGGAGCGTTCCTGGGTCAGAGCGGATGATATCCTGGACCCTTCACTCACTGAAGAGTTTCATCAAACGCACCCGGAGAAACCGGCCCCTCGACCACGGGGTTGACCCCGGCGTCCACTTCCTCGCGTCGGGAGCCGCTCACAGGGGGGGGGCTCTGTCATGAATGGGGCTCCTTTGGCTCGTCCTCCGGACCGCCGGAGGGAGCCATCACCGGAATATTGAACTTCTTTGATTCGAACTACGTTTCCCATGGGTCCTCATTCCTGGGACTGATTACACACACACCTGAACTGAATCAATCTCACACTATATAACACTCTCACATGCATACATACCTCGCGAAGTCTTGATTTGCCGAGGTGATCATTTCTGAGCGTTTTTCCCTGTTTACTGCCTATTGTTACTGACTGGACTGTTTATCCCTACTGAACCTTGCCGCCTGCCCTGAATTCTGCCTGTTATCTGGACTCTGATTGTAAAGCCGCCTGTCTCGACCATTGCCTGTTTTCCGACCCCGTTTGCTTGCCGCCTGTCTCGACCATTGCCTGTCCCTGTTTATGCTCTTGCCCAAAGTCCTGTCTGTTTGTATACATCTGTTAATAAAAGCTGCAAATGGATCCCCATTCTGTCGACCCATCATTACAGGTTGCTAAGTGTACGACTGACCAATAACCAGACCTTTGGCTGCCGTTAACTGCAAGGGCAACATTGTGTTTGTGTGTGTGAGAGAAAGAGAGAAAGAGAGCATCAGTGAGAAGAGATCTGCCAACTGATTGGTGGATAGTCTGAAGACAATTTCACAAATATGGGTTGAGTGTAGCATTAATTAAAGGTGAGGAGTGGTGGAGGTGACAGAGAGCAGATTTAACTCTCTCTCTTTTTTTTAGGACAAAGGCATGCAAAGTAAGGCACTGAGGGCATCTTAACAGCCTGTTATTTGTGCCCTCATGACCTTTGTCACTTTTTATTAAATATTTTGGATTTTTATTTTTTTCAAAATTAAACTTTAGAGCAGCGAGAGATGTGTAGTGTGAATAAAAAAGAAGGACAGAAAGAGATGGAGGGAGGGAGAGAGAGAGAGAGAGAGAAAGAGAGAGAGAGAAGAATAACAATCCCCCCTCCCCTCGAGAGTGAGCACCTGTGTCATTGTTATGCTTGTTGCCTAGTAACAACATTCTTCACCGCCCACCACAGAAAGAGTGGAAGCCATGCATGAAGACAGGAACAAAGAATCTCATATTTCATGGACATTTAAAAGGAGTTTATGTTGGGGATGTGACTGCATGGTGTCTGCATTCATGTTTTAAATGTTTATGACTGTAATATATATATATATATATAATTTTAAAGTCTTAAAATATGTTTTTCTTCAAATGTATTTTAATTTGCACAAGAAATGTAAAACTGCAGAATCTGTTACACAAGTTTTACAATATACTGTAATAAAATCTATACTTTAGCAAAAATAAATAGATAAAATAAACATTTACAAAATAAATTGCCCACTTACCTAGACTTTCCTTCCCCCTTCAGTCAAGATGAATGCGAAAATGGATTTCAATAATGAAATAAAACTCACAAGTGCCATGTACATAGGCTTTCTAGCACAAATTTAAGGCTACTGTAGCAAAATTTTTGTTAAGAACAGTTTGTTTCTCAAAGTCATAATTTGATTGGCACATTTGACACATTAACCTACGAACTTCCCGCACAACAAAGAATGCAGCTAAAGGTATGATGGAATATTTAGAGAGCAAGATAACTGGTCGTAGTTAGTTGATTATTTCACTGTATTGTTATTGTTTGTCACTGGTTGCAGTTCAGGCTGTTCTTTCTAACTTAACATAAAATTATGCATCTGTTAAATGGGTCACAATGAGTTTGTGTTACATGTTAGTGAAGCAGTTGCTGCGCCCCAATTCGCCTACTTATACTATGTGTTACGGTTGGCTGTTGTACAGATGAAGCGTTCACGGACTTTCCACAAATGATGGGTTTTATTGGAAACACGAGGAGAAACAACATCCAAACACTAGGTATAACATATAAGAACAGACAAGGAGTGAAGGGAGTGAGTCCATATATAAAGGGAGTGCTGACGAGGAAGTCCAGGTGATGATGATCGGTGATGATGGGGAGATGACGAGGAAAGTGAGTGCAGGTGTGGAGACAGGAGGATCATGGGAATTGGAGTCCAAGGAACAAGGGATCTGTGACACTATGCCCTAAAACTACTGTTTTTGTGAAGAAAAAGTACATACTTTTGAGTGTGTAGCAGAAGAGTTTGCATCTTTAACGGACGTTCTGTCTCCTAGTTACGCAACCTGTAATCGTTTACAGTTTTTTTTTATTCGCTTTGGTACTATTTTCACAAGTAAGGTGTACATTTTCAAAAGTAATCTCACAACAGATAATCAAATGTGCATACATTTCTGCATATTTTCAATTGTTTTAGTACAATACACAAAATCAGAAAGTATCCTTTTCACAACACAAAATAAGTATTTTATTCACAGTAACTGCCTTTCATAATGCTATTACTATCAAACTTTTCATTTGCATCTCTTTTCGTTCAGTTTAATACATTTGTCTTTTATTTAATCCAACTGAACTTTTTTTTTTTTTTGTCCCCGTGAGGAAAATATAAATGCTTATAAATCATATAAAAATATATTTTTATAAAATGTAAAAATGCAGAAAGTCTTATGTGATGGGTAGGTTTAGGGGTAGGGTTAGTGTAGGCGATAGAATATACAGTTTGTACAGTATAAAAATAATTACGCCTATGGAGAGTCCACGTAAACCACATATACCATCGTAATGTCTATAAGATCAGTTATAGATTCAGTCATATGGTACAGTGAGAATGTTTACTGTATTGGCAGCAAACACTGTTCTACACAAAACCTCATGGCTGTGTCATACTTCACACCTTTTGATAACACACTGAATAGATACTATTACAAACATTACGGATTTTATGTCAGTTATGTAAGGTAATGTAAGTGTATTTTCTAATTGTGGCATCGGTAGCCTGTGTAATTATTTCAGCAACAAGGGTGATTTGAAACATGTATCTTGTATTGTTTGCTATTGGGTTAACTGATTGTTAAAAGTACTAAATTGAAAGAAGATCATACTGTTGTGTTTCGGTGATTAAATCAAATGTTCTCGTTACATATCGCAATGATCTTGTGTTTTGAATCAATGATAATGTAGAATGAAAATATGTACAACTAGAATGAAAGCATGAGATCAGGTTTTGAAAGAATGACTAGCTGTGTTACAATTGTGATCAGTTTGGAGCTTTGCACTTAGAGTTTTGAAAATGTTCACCTTACTTGTGAAAATAGTATCAAAGCGAATAAAAAAAAAAATGTAAACTGCCCTGTCAATCATCTTGTCACAGTTAAAATCCTCCACATACAATTCAATTTAATTTCCTACCATTTGGGAGAGAAATGTAGAAATGCATTGATCTGCCAGTCGTGGGAGAACTCTCCTCATCTTTGCATAATTATGCATTTAAAAGTTGATGACCAAACGCATCGTTCACATCGTTCACAATGTTGTCACAAAAGTTCACAATGCTGTTGCAGATGAAATATAATGTGGATAACATTTAATAAATATTTTTTTGTCAGGTTAGATACTGATTATTAACAGGCCCGGTTCTAGGATTGGGTGACTGGGGGGGCATTTCGAAAACTTGGTGGGGCAGCATAATATGATTTATGATTCATAGGTTTATGATTCATAGAAATTTAAACCATTAGAAGAACTGGTTGCATGATTCTTTCCTTTTTTGTGTTTTTCCCGCCTATATTTTTGGTTCATTTCTGCAGAGTTGTGCTTAGTTGGTTGGTTATTTTGGCTATATAAAAACAAAAACCACAAGACATAATAATAACTTAATTTACACAAAAGATCCATATCAAAAATTTATATGCTTGATTCTTAATTGTGTGTGTTGTTACCTGGATGATCAAAAGCTGCAAACATTCACTGATTCCCAAGACAACACAACACAATAAGAGAGCCAGTTGGTTGTACACCTATGAACAGGATGACTGGAAATTCTGACTGGAACAAGACTGGAAGTTCTTATTTTATTTAAAGATCTACTTTTTTTTAGTTCTATCCTACAAAAGCTTCATAAAACATTTTCCAGAAGACAAAATAAAAACAATTTACCCTCCAACCATCCTGTGCAAATGTTATACCCCCTGAATTTTAATGCATTGTTTCCTTCTGGAGTATCAGTAAATGTTTTTACCATTTGTAACAGTTGGGTATGAGAAGAGTCTCAAACACTGGTCTTATCATAAAGAAAATTATAAAAACAGTCGTAAATTAATGACAAACAGCTGAGAATAAATTAAGTGTATGTAAACTTTTGAACTGCTTAATTTGTGTAAAGGCAGATATTATATATTGTGGACTATATGTAAACATTTGATCTCATTTATTTATTTTTTAAATGATTGATATTTTGCAGATTCTGAAAGGTGCATGTAACTTATCACATCAAATAATAGGCTACTCTTCAACAAATATATTATCTATCAATAATGCTGACAGAATATTTTAGAGCTGAACATTACTGAGAAAAACTATTTTATATTTTACTAGAACAGTTACATCTATGTTTTTTTTTTTTTTAAGTTTTTAATTTTTTAATTTTCGAGATTTTTCATGACTTGGAAATTACAATTTAAAAATTCCAAGCTAAATTTCCAAGTGTTTCATGATCGTGTAGAAATGTATTAACGGTGTGTGCGCGTTTAAATAGAGACTAGAGCGCATTTATAAAGGAGCTGCATGTCATCTGCTCATGTGATTGTCAATGGCTGTCTTGAGAAGTGATCAGATAAGGTTTGCAAAAGTCTTGGAAAACTGCTTAGAAAAAGGATGTGGATGAGGACATGAATGCTTTTTACAAGTTGAAATCTTGTAATTGTGGCAATTCTAGCATGGTGTGAGCACCTGAAGTGCTGAGCGCGTCTGTGAGGGAGAACTGTAAAAGGATGCGCTCGCGAGGCGCGCCAGAAAAATACAACCGCACAATGTCTCTAGTAATTAGCCCCCCCCAGACCCGGCCCTGATTATTAATCATTTAAACACCTTTATCTTAACCGCTCTGCTTAACGGTCGGTCTTGCACATTCGTCATGTTTGTAGTTTTTTAACACTTTTTATTCGTGTTTGTAATTCTAATCATATCCTCGTCCACAGCGCAATGGGTTGTGGGCAATATTAGCCATTAGGAGAGTGCACGGATCTGCACTTTAGATTCTAACCGGAAAAAGTAAACCATCCTGGTATCTTTGGAATACTCATTTCAACATACTTGGGACACGCTAATTCTGTTTTCGAATACTATTTAGGACGGATAGTATGTAAATTGAGACACAGCAAGTGTGTTTTATAGTAAAGCAGACTCAATTACTTTTGGTGTTGGTGGTATCATGGTAACTTGTCTGTATTCATGGTAAAAAGGCTGAAATTCTGTATCATATTTATATCTGGTGGTCTAAAACTTGTTTATTTCATGGATATCGATGAGTCGAATCTTCGAATATGTTGGCCTAAGCAATTTTCCTTTTTATTTTATGTAGTAGGCCTAATATTCCTCAGTGCTCCATCATTTGCTCAGTAGCTTTTAGTTTCATAGTTGTGAAGGATGATGTTTTATGTCGATAATGTGAGTGAAGTACAAAGCTTACATAATAATAGACATTACAAAATAGTTTAGCCTAGCATACGTTGTGAAAATAGAAACAATTGGATTTGTGCCAAATGAGAAAGGTATGGCTTCAGATTCACTTTAAATTAATTTGTTTTGCATCTTATTTAGTTTTATTTCTAATAAATAAACCTGTTTATCACCTTGAATATAAGCTGGAATGGTGTTAAAAAAGAAAATAGTTTTTTTTAAAATTTGTTTTGGCTTGACATTTATATAGCCTGAATAGGCCTACTGTTAACTTTACAGGTTTTGTTGTGGAGTGCATAAGGGGAAGTAAAATAGAACAGTTTTGTTCATAATTTATGTTTACAAATTTTATAAACAAAGCTAGGCTATTTGTAAACATTCTACTTTATTTACTGATAATTTACATCATTTCTGAATGTAATAATAAAATGTGACGTATACGCTACTTATCTTTTTCTAGCACTTCCAACTAGTTTGAGTGTCCTGGCTCCCCAGAGTACACAGATTGAGTTCATGTTGCAGCCTCCACAGGAGCCCCCCTTCTAGCCCCAGAGCTTGGTTGATACTCTACTCGGTTGAGGATCGTCCTATAGAGAGCTTGATAGAGCCCTGAGTTTGGTATGAAAGGTCGAGAGGTTCTTGTGAACCCCCTTGGTAGATCAGCTCGTGTTAGAGCTGGAGGTACTCCTCTCATTAGGGACCCTATGTAGAGTACCCAGCCTCCATATTGCTTTGAAAAAGAAGCGCTCTGTAGGTCCATGGTCGAGCAGAGTAACCCCCTTCGTCTGTAAGCGTTGGGAAGCCCTATGCTGCGTCCTGTTTTTTTCAGTTGGAACTGCTGTTATTGTGCATGGCAGCATGGATATTCTGTTCTCCATACTGTCTCAGGAAGCAGTGCAAGTTCCCCTTCGAAAGGGAACATCTCGGGTTACGACTGTAACCCTGGTTCCCTGAGAACAGGGAACGAGACACTGCATCTCATGGCCATGCCTCCGGGCTGCCTGTTTAGTCCATTCAGACGAAGAAGTGGATGACATGTTCTCTAGGCACACCTTATATACTTCCTGGTCGCACTAGAATTAAGTCATAGGCTGTCACTGGCCAATAGGATTGTCATGATTTTACAGTTGCTTCAGATACCAGTCATGCAGAGGCGTTCCCCATAGTGTCTCAGGACGCAGTGTTTCGTTCCCTGTTCTCAGGGAACCAGGGTTACAGTCGTAACCCGAGACATTTTGTGGATCAACCCTTTCACACCTAAGTTTAAAATATTCTGGCTGATCCCCCAGCGTGAGTTTTTTAAGGCGACCGTTATTTAGAACGTACACTTTATTGTTTCCATGGTGACGCGTCTTTGCTTGTCACGTATCACAACACAGCGCTGTATGACTGATGATCTGCTTTTATTTCGTTTTTCATTTTTTATTCAAAATATTCACAAATTTGTTAACTAAAGCATGAAAAATCCGATGTCAAATATGTGCAAGTGGATGTGTTTTGCTGTTTAAACACCTTTATAATGATCGCGTTAGTTGAGCTACATGCGCGATGGGCACCGCCATGTTAGTTTGCGCCACACAGAGAATCAGATCTGTTAGATTTACAACACGTGAATTCATCCACTTCTCCCGAAATACATGAAAGTAAGTGAGCCAGTGAACTGGGGAAGAATAGAGTAAGCTCTAACTTTTAAGTTACTTTCACAATGTGTATCTGATATGAATAAAACGTGTCGTCTAATTATTATGGAAAGGGGTGTTATTTCCGCTTCTATAGACATCCGTGTGTATTTTACAAACTCTAAATGTATTGTTTTGTTAGTACTCATGTGTATTTAAATGTCTGAAACCTAAAATAAAATTTTTTTGGTTGAAAACACTGCATAAATGTGATAAATGAAAAGTGCTGCGCGCCCGTCTCTGGTTAGCGTCAGCCAAAGCGTGCACGCACATTTGAATTTGGCAGTTGCGCTGAATGTTCTAATCACACCGGTGTGATCGTACGCTCCAGGGACCAGCCGGTGTGATCGTATGCGTCAAAGGGTTAAAGACTATTATAATTGTCATTTTGAGTCATTAGAGTTTGAATTGCACAACACTTGTGACAAAACCATTCACCTTTTTACCTTGTGAAGATGTCTGTCATTCAAGTGTTAAGAGACAACAGCATTTTTTAATTCCTTTTCTTTGCCCTATACCTGCTTGTGAGCACAGAGCGCCACTGCTAGGGCTGTCATACTGGATCAGAGCTCTACTGATTACTTCCACTTTGTCACCTTCATCAGGAAATGATTCTGGCGTACACTCACACCCTGGTCTCTCCACATCAATATGTGTGCTGTGAAAAAAAATACAGACAGAAAATAAATAATAAAAAGGAGGGAATGCCACAACTTTACACTCTCTCCCTCTATTGCTTTTGAGCCATGTTTTTCCAGAGGAAACATTTATTGCTCAGTGGTTGCTTTTCCTAAGCTCAGGAGACAGTTGTGATTCTCATATTTCTCTCATTAGTAATTTCAGTTTCAGATGATTCTCCTAAAATAATATAAATAAAAGTAGACATAATTGAGACGAGAAATATCTGAGAGAAAAAGAGTCAAAACTGAGACTGTGCTGGAAGAAAGATAGAACACATCTTTGTTGTCTTGCTGTAATCTCTTTTAAGAGTCCATTATAGGAACATTTTATTGCTCAGAGAGAGACTTAGTTCGGATTCACATATATCTCTCATTTTAGTATCAACAGTTTTTTCAGATTTTTTCCCCCTAAAAGTCCTTAGGAAAAATAAAGTAAACACATCTGAGACAGAAAGATGTTGTAGTTGTTGAGATCTCTTCCAAAACTTAGGAGGAGACAAAAATTAGACCACCAGAGTCTTTAGTTTAGATGAAAAATCTGAGCACAGTGTGTGATGTTGTTGAGGTCTCGTCTGAAACTTAGGATGATACAAATATGAGACCACCAGAGTCTTTAGTTTAGGAGAAAAATCTGAGTGTGTGACATTGTTGAAGTCTCTTCTAAAAATTTAAAGAAGATCTTTGTAAGAGTGTTAGAGTTTTTGTGTCAGGAGACAACCCAGCTAACATAATTTTGTTATAAGAACGTTCTCTAAATATTCAGTGTTGGTTCTGGGAACATTAAAAACGTCCAGTTTTCTTGACGTTACAGGAACGTTTTTTAAGGTATAGTGTTCTTCAAACGTTCTTTCAACTTAATTTTGATTTAAAATTCAACATTGTAGGAACACTGATTTGTAACATTCCAAGAACATAAAATGTACAGTTTCCTTAATGTTAGTAGAATGTTATTTGAAGGTTAGTATGATGTTCCTGAAACATTCTTTCAATCATTCAAACACCTGCTGTGAACAAGCACTGAAAGAAAGAGAAATTAAAACACAAACTAACTTTCTTCAGCCATAGCCTTAGAGGAACTGAAGATAAAATACATTTAATATCTGAAGATCTGATTAAACAACTCCACAAACAGCATTACCAGCTTCACTTATTACTAACCAGACTGACTTTATTTCTGTCACAAGTCTACAGAAGCTCTTATGAGAATTAACAGAAGTTTAGATGTTTCGTTTGAGGTCACCATCATGGAGATTGGTGGTTGCTTTAGTTGAGCTCTTGACCCCTGACTACTATAGAGTTGCTTCTTTATCAGCAATCAAGTCAAGTCAAAAGGGGTTTCAAAGGGGTTCATAGTTCAGTGGTGCCTTGGGCAGAAAAGGGACGGGGGGGCAAGTTCAGGAGCGAGTTCAGCTTCCTGACAGCCTGATGGATGAAGCTGTCCTTCAATCTGCTGGTCCTGGCCTGGAGACTCCGCAGTCTCCTCCCTGATGGCAGCAGACTGAAGAAGCTGTGTGATGGGTGGGTGGGATTACTTGCGATGCAGAGGGCTTTGCGAGTGAGACGGGTTCCGTAAGTTTCTTGGAGGGAGGGGAGAGAGACACCAATGATCTTCTCAGCTGCTCTCACTATGCGTTGCAGAGTCTTCCGGCAGGACGCATTGCAGGCGCCATACCACACAGTGATGCAGCTCGTCAGAATGCTCTCGATGGTGCCTCTGTAGAAGGTGCGCATGATGGGGGGTGGGGCTCTGGCTCTCCTCAGTTTGCGGAGGAAGTAGAGACGTTGTTGAGATTTCTTGGCCAGTGCTGTGGTGTTGTCGGTCCAGGAGAGGTCCTCTGTGATGTGCACACCCAGGAACTTGGTGCTGCTCACTCTCTCCACAGTCGCACCGTTGATGGTCAGAGGAACATGCTGAGTGTGCGCTCTCCTGAAGTCAACAACAATCTCCTTCGTCTTCTCCACGTTCAGAGAGAGATTGTTGTTACTGCACCACCCAGCCAAGCGGCTCACCTCACTCCTGTAGTTTGTCTCATCTCTGCTGCTAATGAGACCCACCACGTCGTGTCATCCGCAAACTTAATAAAGAGGTTGGAGTTGTGTGACGGTATGCAGTCGTGGGTCAGCAGAGTGAAGAGGAGGGGGCTCAGCACACATCCTTGGGGGGCCCCAGTGTTCAGTGTGGTGGTGCTGGATGTGTTGCTGCCGACCCGTACTGCCTGAGGTCTTCCAGTCAGAAAGTCCAACAGCCAGTTGCACAGCGAAGTGTTGAGCCCCAGCTCGATCAGTTTGTGAATGAGCTGTTGAGGGATGATTGTGTTGAATGCTGAACTGAAGTCAATGAACAGCATTCTGACGTATGAGTCTTTTTTTTCTAGATGTGTGAGTGCTGAGTGGAGGGTAGTTGAGATGGCATCATCGGTCGACCGGTTGGACCGATATGCAAACTGGAATGGGTCCAGGGAGGGTCATCACCTGGTCACCGGGAGGGGGTGGAGTCTTCTGTGCAGTGGTGCCGTTTTGTTCCTCAAAGCGAGCGAAGAAGGTGTTCAGCTCATTCAGCAGAGAGATGTTGCTATCACAGGTCCGTGGTGGGGGCTTGTAGTCCGTAATGGTCTGTATCCCCTGCCACAGGCTACGAGTGTCTCTGCTGTCACTGAAACGATGGGCTATCCTCCTGGAGTACTGTCTCTTAGCCTCACTGATGCCGCGGGATAGGTTGGCCCTGGCTGTTCTCAGGCCCACCTCATCTCCAGCTCTGAATGCAGTGTTCCGCGTCTCCAGGAGACTGTAGACCTCCCCAGACATCCACGTCTTCTGGTTAGCCCGGACAGTGATGGTTTTTGTGACTGTTACATCCTCAGTACACTTGTTGATGTAGGCAGTGACAGTCTCTGAGTACTCCTGGAGGTCAGTGGTGTTATTGTAAGTGGCAGCCTGCTTAAACATATTCCAGTCAGTTGTATCAAAGCAGTCTTGAAGAGCGTCTGACGACCCTTCCGGCCACACCTGAATCTGTTTCTGAACTGGTTTGGCGACTTTAATGAGCGGTCTGTATGCAGGCATTAGCATGACAGTGATGTGGTCTGAGGCACCGAGGTGGGGGAGGGGGAGGGCTTTGTAAGCTCCTCTCTGTGTGGAGTAGACAAAGTCTAAAATGTTTTTACCTCTTGTTGGAAAATTAATGTGTTGGTGTATTTTTGGAAACACACTCTTTAAGTCAGCATGGTTGAAATCCCCAGCTATGATGAGAAAAGCATCAGGGTGTGCTGTCTGCTGCTCACTGATGTGCTGGTGCAGTTCATTTAGTGCCTCACTCCTGTTGCTGTTGTTGTTGTTCGGGGGAATGTAAACCGAAACAAGCAGTATGGCAGTATATTCCCTCGGCAGATAGAACGGCCGGCACTTAATAATCATAAACTCCACCAGGGGTGAGCAGTGTTTGCAGATCACAACAGCATCGCGGCACGACGCATCATTGATGTAAACACAAAGCCCGCCGTCGCGGGAGGAAAAACCCGCGGCGGCGGGCTAGAGAGCTCGGTCCGCTCGATAGCACGTCAGCTGGTCGAGCTGAATAGCGCAGTCCGGAACGCTGTTGCTAAGCCACGTTTCCGTAAACACAAAAACACAACAGTCTCTTACAGTACTTTGATTCGAACGTAGTAATCGGATGTAGTCCAGTTTATTGTCCAAATAGCGTACGTTAGCCAGTATGATGGTGGGGATAGATGGCTTGTGTGGGTTAGCCGTTAGCCTAGCTAGGATACCTCCGCGCTTACCCCTCTTCTGCTTCCTCTCACACCGCTTGCGGCGCCTCCGCTGTGGGCGAGATGCAGCAGTGGGGGACGGTGACGATGTAGGCCTCCGGAGCAGTCCGAGATCTCGCAGCTGTTCCACGTGCGCGGAGTTTAACTCTAGAAATGCGGTTCTGCCGACATCCAGCAGAAACTCACGACTGTATGCGCGCTTAAAGACAGGTAGACGCGATGACGACGTACAAAAACACTGCGACAAGACAAAAAACACGAAAACACCGTTCTGTCGGGACAGAGAGAAGCCGCTGCGTGTGGACGCGCCACCATTCTGATCTATTCACAGGTGTTTTCAGAGAGCATTACTGCATTGATAAAGTAGATCAACATGTCTGTTTTAATAACAGACAAATGACTGCATTAAAGTGGTTTAAGCAACTGCTTTTTTTCTGTAATTGCTAACTTAAGAAATTGAAACGCTCTATCAAACTCAAACAATGTGAAAAAAAATCATTTGCAATACTGTTGTTGTTAACTTTTTGTTTAAAACATGTTTTGTGTTATTTACACACTCACAGGCATCATTTTTTTTATGTAATACCGGCGCACGTCATGAATCAGGAAGTAGATCGCCGTGCGGTAGTCAGTTGCAGCAGTGTGCGAGCTCTACCAGTCATCCGTTTCTCAGGCGATCGCTTTTTCCTCTTCCCTTTTGCTAAAGCAACGTCTGTGAGTATTTCTTATCATGTAATATTAGGATGGTGCCTATTTTCATCTTTTGTAAGATTATTGAGACGGCTAAGTTAGCTTTATGTTTATTACTGCCAATTGTTTACTAGCTCGATTGCGTTTATCATATAGATCACCGCTGTGTAGATAATCCGTGCTGTTTTCTCTGTCACTTTGTATTTGGATTTAATATTAATATATATCTCATTTGTATTGTATTACAGTTTCACAATATTCCCAGTTAACTTTATGGAAATGAATCATCTGTGTCCTGGAGTTTCTTGGGAGTGTTTAAACTGAATAGAACATGGTCCATGACAGTGAAAAGACGGCGACGCAGCTAACGAGGGTCACAAGGATCGGCATCTTACGGAGCAACTCAATACCAAGAGATAAGTGGCTAACGCTACAGCGCTCTGTCAGCTACGCAATAGCTTTCTTCTCCTGTTATTGTCAATGCAGTGAGTCACAATGTCACAACGAGGCAACAGTAGAAAAGAGAACAAAGATATCCAGTCTGAGACTATGTGTTCAAGAAGCAGTCGTTCATCTGGTACATCGTCCAGCTCGAAGATTAGTATGGCTGTCGCCATGGCAAAGGCGAAGGCTGAAGCAGCGCAAGCTAGAGCAGCACACACGCAGAAGGAAATCGAACTTAAAGTAGAGCAGGCTCGTGTTCAAGCTAATCTTGATGATTAAATGATGAGAAAGAAAAGGATGCCGCCATAGCAGAGGTGAATGCCCTCATGGCCTGTCTACAAGATATGGATTTTGAAGTATGCAGTAAGGCTAGCAGCCAGGTTCCTCAATCGGTCAAAGACCAGCGAGTCGCCGCTAATGTGTCTGTACAAGCCAGCCTATGCAGCAGAGGTTTATCAGTTAGAAGAGGTAGTGATTATGCTTCGCCAACGCTGCATCCTCCGCATTCTCAACCTAATGATGATATCTTCTCAACGCCTCACCCACTCAGCGTGAGTCAAAATCAAGCTGCTGCTTCCGCAGACATTAAGCCACATCAAGTTCATCAACTTCCTCAGACCAGTGGAGCGCCGCTACAACAAAGCTACAATCAAGCGCTTAACTCTTTCCCAGTTCTTCAGTGTGGTGGGAGTCATTTGCAACAGAACGTCAAAGCGGATCCCTCACCTCCTGCGCGCACGCATGCTCACAAGACACCTTATGGAGCTAGCTATGACCATTCTACGTCCACTGGAGATCTCATCAAATACCTAGCTCATAGCAGCCTGGTGACTTCAGGTCTAACCGCATATGATGACCAGCCAATGAACTATTGGGCCTGGAAAACATCATTCCTGAATGCTATCTAGACCTGTCTGCTGCAGGAGAACTCGACCTCCTCACCAAGTATCTAGGAAAAGAGTCGACAGAACAAGTAAGAAGAATTAAAACAGTCAACAAGGATCCAGCAATTGGATTGTGCGTGGCATGGGAATGCCTCGACGAAATATATGGCTCACCAGAGGCCGTCGAACAGGCTTTGTTCAACAAGCTAGAAAACATTCCGAAGGTTACAACGAAGGATCCACAAAGACTCAGGGATCTAGCCAACCTGTTGTTGGAGCTACAAGCGGCAAAAGAAGATGGCTACCTTGCAGGCTTGTCGTATTTGGATACCTCCAGAGGTATTAAGTCTATTATAGAGAAACTTCCATACAACATGCAAGAAAAGTGGCTTTACCTTGGCACAAGATACAAACAGGAATATTTTGTTAGCTTTCCACCTTTCTCCGTGTTGGTAGACTTCATCGCCACGGAGGCAAGGGCTCGCACTGACCCAAGTTTTAACTTCTTCATGCAAGCTCCAGCAGAGAGAAAGAGTAAGTAGGAGAAACCTACTAAGACATCTGTATACGTTCACAAGACGCAGCTCTCAGGAACTGCTAAGGCCTAGTGTAGAGAAAGTACGGAACGTATTGATCCTAACAAACACTGCCCTCTGCATAGAAAGCCCCACCCTCTGAGGAAATGCAGAGGCTTCCGTGAGAAGAGCATAAATGATCGCAAACAGCTTTTGAAAGAGCATTACATCTGCTTTCGCTGTTGCTCCTCCACAGACCATCTCGCAAAGAATTGCACCGCTAAAATCTACAGAGTGTGGGAGTGCGGCTCATGTGACGGCACTTCACCCCTACCCACCTACCTGGAAATCTAAGTCGTCCCCTTCCACTTCAGAGGATGGCAGAGAGGAGGACAAAGCAGAAATCCGGGAGGTTAAGTCGACGTGCACTCAAGTATGTGGTGAAGGATTGAGTGCCAGAACATGTGCTAAGATCTGCCTTGTCAGTGTGTTCCCCATGGCTGCAGGAAGGAGTCCAAGTGAATGTACGCGGTCTGAGTTCTTTGAGGTTTTTAAGATCTCTGGAAGTTCCTACTCATATACCCTCAAGACCTGTGCAGGGTGTTCAGAGACGGCGGGGAGGAGAGCCATCCATTACACTGTGGAGTCGTTGGACAAGAAAATAAGCATTCACCTGCCTACACTCCTGGAGTGCAACCAAATCCCTAACATTCGCACTGAGATTCCTACGCCGGAAGCAGCCTACCATCATGCCCACCTGAAGTGTATCGCTGACAAGATTCCGCCTTTAGATCCGGATGCCAAAATTCTCCTCTTACTGGGCAGAGACATCTTACAAGCACACAAGGTCCGAGAACAGATAAGTGGCCCAGGAGATGCACCGTTTGTGCAAAGGCTTGATCTAGGATGGGTCGTCGTCGGTGATGTGTACCTTGGAGGTGCTCACAGAACACAAGAGGTGAGAAGCTACAAAACAGCCATCTTAGAGAACGGTCGTACGAGTTATCTTCAACCATGCAACAACCAGATCAGAGTGAAAGAGGTATTTGGTCAAGTGTCAAGTCAAGTCAAGTCAAGTCACATTTATTTATATAGAGCTTTTTACAATGCAGATTGTGTCAAAGCAGCTTTACATTGATAACTGGTACATAATTTTGGCTGCACAGCAGCTCTTAAAGAATAGTGTCAATGCAGGCAGATCAGAAGCACTGTTGATTAAATGTCAAGAATACTGTTGAATATCAAATGTCAAGTCAAATGTCAAGTGTCCCCAACTAAGCAAGCCAAAGGCGACAGCGGCAAGGAACCCAAAC
>RJVU01049346.1:29356-41646 GCA_003731715.1 Anabarilius grahami
CTATAGCTCTATGTAACAGTACCTCTTCCGGTTCAACTCTATCATTACTCATTCTGACCTACATATGTGTGTGACCCTTTTGTGTATGTTATGTTATGTTATGTGTTTGCTAGCTTAGTTATGTGTTTGTGAGTTAGTTAATAAAGATTGTGCACAATACATGTTTGGTTCTGACTCCGTCTGCTAATGAATTGCCTCTTAAGTGATATAGACCCGAACCTATGCTCTAAGTAGCACGGTGCGTTAAGAAGGTTATTTTTCCATAACCTGGAAATGAACATTTCTTAGAATTATTAAACAATCAACACTGTGTTCCCTGGACAACAGGTTAATTGATTGTAATATTAAGATTAATGTAGCTATATCCAGTAAATCTGATTAACCGATTTACATATTCATAATTAATCATAATTGATAAATCATATTGAGTTATGAATAATTATTAATATTTCCCCTCTTGAGTTAAATCGCTACAGCGCTCTGTACACCTTTAAGCCACAAATTCATATAAAGAAGAAAAGGAACCAGGAACTAACGGCATGTCTTCTAGAGATCACTAACCATGGCCTTAACATCCAAATAAACACTTTTCAAGACAATAAATACACGATTGAGACAATGCATACAAGTATTGCCTCTGAATTTGCATCTGAATAGCGCTCCCTCCGTGGGCGTGGCCGCATTAGCGGATAATGAGCTGAATCACGGACTTCTGACATGGCTCTCTTTTCATACATATTACATAAACACAGAATGTTTGTTTTCGATTTGACTTGCACGATTTAAAACCTGACATTTCAACGTTTCTTTAGACATAAGTGTCATTTTTTTGTCATTAGTATTCATAAGTTACAGTTCATTTTCTGAGAACTATCAGATTGGACTTCGTTCAGAGGGAGACGAGAGATCACCATCATGTTAGTTTTCTTTATTTTACAAAAAGCACAACATTGTGTTTTTACTCTGAGTGTACACAAATAAAAGAAGACATTCTATAGTTTCAATTGATATATTACTTATGTCTCTATGACAAGAAATGACGGAGTATTTTAAGTCTGTTTTGCTGCAATGTGAAAAAAATCCTGCAAAACGCGCCGGCGCGTTTTCGGACCTCAGAGAGTTAAACTACTCTCAGTGCTTGCCAAAAACTATTGTGCTTGCCCGGGGCTGTTTATTTACTTTTCGCTGTTGACTCTCTTGTTGCTTTGCTAACGTCATATCCGCCCTTCTCTGATTGGTTTACTCCGCTTCCTGTTTGCTCGTCTGTGCGTAATTACATCACGTCCGTAAACAGAAAGGAAGGAGTCCCGTCCAGGCTAGTCGGTTTTATCACGTGAGGACGCTGCTGAAAGCGGATCATTTATAGCCTTTTCTCACAGCAGCTGAAATAATTAAACTTATCATTTTGATGGCGGATTTTAATCCAGAAAGATCCAAATGACAATCATCAGTGACAACTGGAGATTCACCCGTAGTCAAAAAGCAAAAGACTTTGGACTGTTGAGTGGCTACAGAAATTGAAATCTACAGGTAATGCTAATATACACATAGTCATAGCAATGCGGATGTTGTTAACATTTTGAGAACAATATAACAGTAATAATAATCTGCACGGTTTGGCATGATCCGAGCTAAGCGATCATTAGATTTAATCATCATTGGCAGCGTGATTTATTGTAGGCCTAATGCTTTTTTCCTCAGTTGGTCAGAACAAAAGTGGCAGACATGTTACTTACTTGTTCAGTTGATATTTTCCAGTGAAAATTCTTATATTGGTCATACTTTCAAGACATAGAATCTGTGATTCTGAAGTACAGTATCCACACTGGTGCGGTGATTGACAGCAAGCATTAGATTAATCCGCGCTGACGAGCTGTGCCGATGCACAACGCACGTACAGATAACTGTTCCGCATATGACTGCAATTGCAGGTTTCAAACAAGAGATGGCGACAAAGAGGAAAAATCGCGGACTGCAGCTTTAAAGTCCCCGTGAACCGGAAGTTGCAAACGACTTTTCTCCAGTGTTGTGATGTATTTCCAAGTGAAACGGAATATTGAATAGAGGGCAGAGTTTTATTTTAGCGCTCCTCCTTTCCATCACCAGCTCATAGCAGACTAACGGTTGCAGAGGAGTGGTTTAAGCGTTTTCAACCCAAGCCGTCAAACTGATGTCATTAGAGAAGGGGCAGTGTTGCAGAGGGGAGGATCATTTTCAGATTTTGATTAAATATTACGAAGCCAAACTATTTTTTTGTGTGGATTGACTTGCACGGATTAATTGTTCACCACAAAACTGGCAATTTGAGATAACAAAATAAATAAGGTCAATTTTGATTTCATGTGTACTTTAAGTAAACTACCAGCAACCAGTGCTAATCTGTTGTTATCGTCAGTTAAGTTTTTTCAATGAGTTTGTACAGCTTGTTTATATAGTGAGTTGTTGTAGCCTATGTATATGAATTGAAATTTTGGACCCTGTTTGTAAGTTACAGAGCTGCAGTTTGCATTTTAGCTATCACCCAGAGAGGCTACATACAGTAGTTTGAAACCAGGTGTTAGTTGATTAGTTATTGATAATGGCATATTTTTAATATTACAACAAAATGTTTGATTTTTTCTCTTGACTTGGTAGTAAGCAGCAATACAGGTCAGGAATAGTGAATTTCATCCATTCAACCCCTTGTATACTTATCACTTGTTGCAGCATGTGGAGTGGCATGGTGCAAGAAGTCAGTTACCACAGGTTTCCATGGCTGATGTTGCTAGATGGCCATTTGGACAGTGAGTTTGAGCACACAGTTGAACCTCTTTACAGCACCATTACAGCAGCTCCCAGGTACTAGAGAGAGGAACAATGGTGATGAATATTCTTTCCTTCCAGAAAAACAGAGAAAGTAGCAGATGTAAACTGAGCAGGTAAGGGCAAATGTGACAGATAATCAGCAGGAGCATTTTAAATCACCTGTACATGTAATTTAACTGGAAGAAGACCCTCCATTGAAACAGTATGACCCAAGAACAGCAGGCTGGTTTGCTGGAAGCGACACTTTTTATTGAGCTGCAAGCCAGCAGCTTCTAGTCGTTGTGAGACAGCTTGAAGTGCTTTGTCATGCACAGACATGTCACGTCTGTGGATGATAACGTGTCCAGGAAATTTTCAACCACTGACAAGCCAGTCAGAATGATGGTCATCATCTTCTGAAATGCCGTGGGTGCTGAAGCCAATCCCTAAGGAACACAACAAAAATTGAACGTCTCAGGTTACGCATGTAATCATGGTTCCCTGAGAACAGGGAACGAGACACTGCGTCAAAATGCTTTTGGGGAACGCCTCCACGTGAACCGCTGTCTAAAATGCTTATCAAATCACAGCAATCATATTGACCAGCAACAGCCCATGATGTCATAAAGATGCGACCCGAAAGTATGTAAGGGGCACCTAGAGAACATGTCCTCCACTTATCGTCTGAAGGGACTGTTCTGCAGGCGGCCCCGAGGAATGGCAGGGAGACGCAGTGTCTTGTTCCCTGTTCTCAAGGAACCATGGTTACATGTGTAAAGTAAGGGAATTCGCACTGCATCGAAACACTATTGGAGAACAATATACCCATGCAGCCATGCTGAGGAGAGTCTATGCCAAAGGATGGCAGTGACAACTGTCAGATCAAGCAGTTTCAACTGAAATGCCAGAACCACTCTCCCTACCGGTCACAACTGGGCTGTCAGTGACAGCACTCGCTACAGTCATAGCCCAAGCTACAAGCCTCAAAAAGGCCTGCAAACATGAAGGCCTGCCAAGGCTGGTCAAAGGCTTGGGACCAACAGCTTCACATAGAAGGGGTCCCTTTAAGGGAATGTGGCTAGGGAGCCCGGGGGAACCCCAGCCAGTCACTTCTCAGGGGAACATAGTCGACCCCGAATGCCACCAGGGAGGCCGAACTGGTTTCTTATATTACTAGTAACCTAGTCTGGCCAACAACCTGTCTGTTTCTTAGAAACAGAATCTCTAGATTACACTTGCCTTTCGAAGAGACATCCAGAAAGAGGGTCTGCAAAGTGGCAGTAAACCAACTCAGACTGGATCGTAGAGACGGGCATGGAGAGCAGGAATCAGCATAGTGCTTTTCAACTCTTGCAACCAAGGGGAGTCATTCTGCTCGATCCTAGGATCTACAGAGTGCTTATTTTTCAAAGCACTGAGGAGTCCGTGCACTCTAGAAACCCTAGTGAGGGGAGTGCTCGCAGCCTGAGGGCTGATCTAACTGGGAGGCCTCAACTGCACTCTAAGGCAACCCTCAGATGAGGGGAGTATCAAGCTCAACCTGATAGGTAGACCAGGCTGTAGGCTAGAATTAATGGGGCTCCCAGTGGGGGCCAGCAGCAGAAAAGTGATCCAATTTAGCCATGCTAGGATGTGTACTTACTCTCTAGGAGGCCTGCTAAGGCCAGCTACCTGATAGCAAGCATCCACTAACTGCCAGAACCCAGTATCCTCAAAATACCCACACTATAGGGGACTTTGCCCTCAGTGTAGCCTGCTAAGGCTTACTTGTCTAATCGCAAGTCATTGTCAAACTATAAGTCAAACTATACTGGGAGCCCCATAATCTGAGTCTCCGCTCTGGCTCAGCACGAGTGGGACCCAAACCACCAGGCCCAGATGCTGAACTCTCTCCCCTCGAGAAGAGAGCCAGACAAGAGCGGAGTGTTCTCAAAGGAAAACGGTCGATGGTAGAGAAAACAGTAGAAGCTTTTAGAGTAGTTCATCCATGTGTGGCAATGGAAAAGAGTCCATGATCATGGCTATATTTGGCTCTCTGAGATCAATGCACATCCTAATTTTACCTTACTTTTTCTACGTAACAACAATTGGTGACACCTATGCAGAAGCTTTGATGTGTTATATCACCCCAGTTGCCTGTAAGTGATTTAATTCTTCTGACACAGCACTATAAACAGAGAGTGGCAGAGGGCAAACTTTTTGGTGCATAAGTGTGACTGTTTCATCCAGCATTACGCTGAGTTGTTAGCACATCCAAACTCAGTTGACTCAGAAACAATGCACTGAAAGTGCACAGGAAGGGCATTAGGGGGCAGGACTTGATTGTTTTCAATCCTCACATGCACTGCAGACATTAGGTCCTTCCCCAATGGTGATGTCCCTTTGTACACAATGAAGAACATAGCAGGAACTGAGTAGTCATGTAACAATCTGTCCCTTAACATCAGCGAGATGAAAGAAATGATTGTAGACTTCAGGAAATCTCCTGTGATTCATCCCCCACAGCACATCAACTGAGCGGCGCTGGAAATAGTTGGAAGATTCAAGTTTCTGGGGGTCCACATAACAAATGATTTCTCCTGGAACCAGAGCACCACTTTCTTGGTGAAGAAGGCCCAACAGCGACTACACTTCCTGAGGATTAAAAAAGCTGGCATGAGTAGCATCATCATAATCAACTTTTTACAGATGTGTAGTGGAGAGCATCTTGACCAATAACATCACAGTCTGGTTTGGCAGCTGTTCTGCCACTGGCAAGAGGGCCCTACAGAGAGTGGTAAAGTCTGCCCAGACTGAGAAACAGCTACTTCACCCAGGCAATCAGGCAATCAGGCTACTCAACGGCACTGGCTGACCACAGCCTTCTCCCCTCCCCTCCATATGTTTCCTAACAAGGATTCTCTGTATGCCGTGTTATCCCTTTAACATACCTGCTTAGTTACCTGCACTAATTAACCTAAAACCTACTGTTTATCTTTGCACAACATGGAGTACCTCACTGTAATACTTGCAGACATACAATTAACACTTCCAGGACAATGCTGTTTACACTGTTTTTAAAAAATTTTTTAGATCACCTAAAAACAACACTGACTGTGAAATTATTGCCTGTGTACATATAATTTTCACCCTTCACCCTTACATATAATCCGATATAAAAAAGTATGTATATTTGGCAGGCTGGCATTTGCGGGAAGGAGACTGGCCACTCGACCGGGAGGGCCCACACAGCATCGGACAGGTGAGTCCTACTGGCCAAAAAACAAGGTGCACATGATTCGGGATCATGCAGCATCCGACAAGAGCAGCCCACAGCATCGGACGGGAGGGTGCATGGTGCAAGGTGCATGTGATTTGAACGGGAAGGGCTCACACAGCATCCGATGGGAGTTCGGATGGGTAAGCCCTGCCAGCAGTTGAAATGGGAAAACATAGATGTTTTGACCGTAAGGGTTCCCGCAGCATTAGACAGGTGAGCCCCACCAGCTGTCAAACAGGGTGCACATAATTTTTTTTTTACACCCGACCAAGAGGGCCCATGCAGTATCTAACAGGTACTAGCCACTCACATCATTGGACGGGTCGGCCTCACCAGCGGTTGAACGTGGGCGCACAAATCTTTTAACCCGCCCGACTGGGAGGGCTTACATTGTATCCAACAGGGGCTGAAGCTCACTGCATTGGATGGTAAGCCCCGCCAGCAGTTGAACGGGCCGCTGGCTTGAATAGGGGTATCTCGGGATTGGGTCTGGCCATTTATCCGGGAGGGCTCTCGAAATATCCAACGGGAGTTTAGGGTGCTCATGGCATTGGACGTGTAAGCCTCACTGCATTCGGTTGGGAGGGCTCAACCAGCATTTGGAGGGGCTGGACGAAACTGTAATGAATTGACCCCATCACTGCCTCTGAACAGGGAGCACGCAGCAATGCAAAAGGGGTCCCCCGGTGACGAAAAGGGTTGATCTCTCACTGCATCCAAATGGGAGGGCTCAACCGGTGCTTTGTGGGTGTAATTGAGGGAGCCCCGGGAGAACGCACTGACTAGCCTTTGTGGGCTTTATGGGCTTTTTTGGAACCGATTAGACCTGATATAGCATTTGAAAGTGTCTGATGACCATCGACCAAGAGTTTGGATCTGTTGCTGGGAGAGGCCTTTTTGGGCTGCAGTAGTTGCTGCCCCTATGCAGAATGAGTGACTGGAATCATTTTCTGCTGGGATGCCTGATCGAACGAGAATTGATTTGAGGTGTTTTTGAAACCAAAAACATGTAACGGGGTGTTGGAGTCATCTACGAAGAGAGGATTTAACCTGGGAGTTTCTGAATTGAAGTTAAGATAGAATGGAATAGCACAGGTGGATAGGTGATGGGAGGTTGAGAATGTAAATGAAGTGGCCTTTTTTAGCTTGGTTCGTCTTTGATAAAATAAGACATGGTTTCACTGTCAAGCACTGATAAATCTGCAATGGTAGAGTTGATTGTAGGGTTGAAGTTGGAAGTAATGGTGAGTTCTGATATTTTAAGCGAGTCAAAAAGGCTAAAGCAAAGCAAAGCAAAGCAACGACATACTGAAAAACTCTTGTGAGGCACCTGATAGCATTTACGGAAGGTGTGGCTCATGAAGTAGGCTTTCAGTGCATCCTCTGCATCCTTATACGTCATACCTGTGTTATGCAATGAGTAGAAAATCTGTTGTCCCTCTGTGCCAAGGCAGTGAAGCAGTACAGCTCTCCATCTATTGTCCGACCAAGCATTCCCTGTAGAATCAACAATCCGTAGGTTATTTTCCAATATCCGCAGCCATGTGCTGAATGGTATAGCAGGCTCACCAGGAAAAAAACTCGGGCAGCAGCCATCTTCGTGGCCAGCGATAGCAGAAAAAAATGCCTAATCCTCGTCACCAATTTGTGGTATCTGTCAGGAGTTAGGAAGCAGCAATAAAGCACATGAGACAGGAGTAGCAAACTTCATCAATCTTGTTTACTCATCACTTCTGTTCTCACACACATTACATCAGAACACAACACTTCCTTAAAACACTCTTTCAAAATAGAAGTCCCAACACAATTCTACTTATGAACACAACATTCCTCTCCCATGTTAGATCCGCCTGTCTTTTTTTTATTCTCAAAACTTCCCTGGAAGTTGTGTATGCTAAGGAATTGCCAGTATTCCTAGCACAGCAGAATAAGGAACAGCATAAACATTCCCTGCAGAATCCCTGAGGGATTACTTAGACGACTGCACCATCCCTGGGGTGGGCATGCCTGCGGTAGACACAAGGTTCAGACCCAAAGGTGAGGAATATCTTTCTACTTTTTTCTTGCTCACTGGAATAGGTGTTTGCATAAATTGAATCTATGGCTTGATTTTATAACATAAAATAGCTATGTAACAAAATATAAACATCTGTGGAACGTTCTAAGATGTTGTATGTTTTGATTTTAATAACATCGACTGCGAATAACATAGAAGAATTTCTATGAACAGTAGCTTTTTACACAAAGAACAAAGAACCCTATGCATGACCAAAGTCTGTGTTTTTGCATTCAATTATTTATGCAATATAGGGTTCTAGAACCTATTACTCCGAATCAAGGTGTGGTAATAGGTTCAGGAACAGAGGAGGATTAGAGCTCTTTCTGATATTCTTGTTCTTGATGGCCCTTGTCACCTTGTGATCACTAGCCGAGAGGATTTGGCATAGATGAGGCTGCTGCCAACTGTTTAAGCCATGTACTGCCAGCTGTTTAAAAGCTTCATATTTCCTGACCAACATACTTTCCTGAAAAAGCAGAGAAGCCTGTGAAAAGTCAATAACAATTATTAACACATACATTTAACACTTTCAGCACACTTGTTGAAGGCATTTTTGAAAGAGGTGCTAAACTTACAGAGAATGTTGATTGTCAACCTCAAGAGGTAAAACAAAATATTACAAAAGCATAAGCTGTTTTGCCGTTCAATTATATGCAAGAAAGTTACTAAAGTTTGAGAAAAAATCATTTTAAATAGTTCAAAACACTCGTTTGTGTTTTTTTCTAAGCTATTAATAAACTAAATAAACTGACAGCAACCAGTGGTCATCTGTTAATATCAGGCTCTGTGTAAACTATGTAAAAAAAAAAAAAAACAGAATATAAATAGCCACTTCCCAAGCCAGGAATCGTGTGAGTGCAAAGACAACCATTTTCTTTCGTTGTCAACCTAGGCTCACTGGAAAAACATGCTTATACATACATTTTTGTATGTACAAATTCCAAAAATGTACATATACTGTAAATGCAATTCACAGCAGTTTCCAGCTAAAATGACCACTAGTGGCAGTAAACACCAACAACTTTTATTTCTTTTAGACAAATTATGATTGCAGGGGCAGATTATCAATTAATAAAGACTTCTTTTCATGTGGTTCCTTTTACAATGATCTCAAAACACTGTGCATGATTTATACATTTTGATATTTGCATTACATAACTAGCACAATATGTGTTAATTTTTCTGATGTAGTAAACTTGTTCGGTAGTTCACCTGGTACAGCATTGCATTTGTGATTCTGAGCATCTGGGTATAAATCCTGTTAAACATAAATTACAATAAAAGAGCTCTCAAGACCTGAGGAGCAAGCTATATGGCATGGTTACTTCAGGAATTGGTCTCATGTTTGCTTATGTTAACGCTATTAGTTGGGTTTAGGGTAGAGTTTAGTGATTATTTTCGAACGCAATAGAACTTTAACCTTTCAATGCCACTGGCCGGACATTTCATTTCCAAACTGCCACGATATTTACAACAACCAACAAAATAAAACATAGCCAAATTCATTCATCTGTTTCGGATGAAACTGAATACGCTTTTAGTGACTCACTGGACATTTCACTTTGAAAGTGTTGTGAAAGTTGAAAGAAGCAACGTAATATTTGTATTGCATAAATGTTGCCACATGCACGTTTTTCCATGGGTTGATTTGGTTTGTTCAGCTTGTATATAATAAGTTGTTGTAGCTTATATATTTAAATTGGAAAAATAAAAAGGAGTGGTGAATTTCTAAAATTCACAAGTATTGTGAATTTTGTACTCTAGTTATAAGTAACAGGGTTGCACCCAGTAGGCTAGCTAGTTTGAAACCAGGAGTTAGTGTATAGTTATTGATAATGTTATATTTGCCATAAATTGTTTTCCTTCAATGTCCCCAGCCATTTTTTTTTCTTTCCAACCCTTGAAAAATGATTCCATCCTCACAATATCCAAAGCTTGATTTACCCAAACACCTGTCTACCCATCAACCTTCACAAGTATTGTGAATTTTGTACCCTAGTTGTAAGTAACAGGGTTGCACCCAGTAGAGGGTAGCTAGTTTGAAACCAGGTGTTAGTGTATAGTTATTGATAATGTTATATTTGCCACAAATTGTTTTCCTTCAATGTCCCCATCCAAAAAGAATTTTTTTCCCTCTTTCCAGCCCTTGAAAAATGATTCCATCCTCACACTATCCAAAGCTTGATTTACCCAAACACCCGTCTACCCCTCAACCTTCAGTATTTCATCCACCCAAACCCCCCAAAACCCACCCTTTGCACGCATTACAAACCGCATGGGATTTCAGTCTCTCTTTAAAGCTTAACGCCTCTGGGAGCCACTCTCTTTTCCATGTGACATTTTTGCATTCCAGGGGAAGATGGCAATGACAATGCCTGTTTTTATGCCTGTTTTTCCCCCTGTATTTTCTTCCCACTTTTTATAACTTGTGAAGGTTAGCATTACAATTACACAGAGACACAGGAAATGTATGCTTGTAATAGGATAAGAAAAAGATAAGAAATATATACAAATTATGACATTTAACTGTAAATGTGTTATGACATTTAACTGTAAATGTTACTATTTCCTGGCAATCAAATTATGTTTCTCACTTTTTTTTTTTTTTTCCTTTATTGTTTTAACACGTTAAAGCATCACAACAACAATATTCAAAAATTTAATTTCTTTAAAACAAAAACACAGTTACACATGCAACATTAGGGGGAAAGACAATGAGCAACTTATTGGATAATTAATTTTGGAATGTGTAGTTAACTGTGTTCTGAGAATTAAAAATGCAAGTCACAGATCTTACTGTGATGTTCACAAAAGTTCTTTACTGGTTCTCTACCTATCTTTAGGCAGCTTCGACCAAAAGTGGAATGCAATCAAACTTTGAGAGACTATACAAACAACCTTAAAACACCTTCTCTCAGTCTTAACAAACTTTTAAAAGTATGCCATGTCAACAAGATAATGTGCCCCGCACTGCAATATGCCACACAAAATCAACACAGCTGAAAATAAAGAAAGTGGCTTGTGTTTACTGTTCGTACATAGTGTGTCAATTACAAAACATCACATTAATAACAGAGGTCACAATGTGTCCTCTCAAACTTCTTGGTTTAGGTGAATAGAGGTATTCTTAAGATCATTCCATAGAAAGCTGGAATATGATGGCAGAGAACAATTACCTTTATGATTATTGCTCCAGATCTAAAAATGTGTGTTGTGTTTCAAAGAGGTTTGTGATCCCATTGGCTGACATTATTTTCTCCTGTTTGTAATGATTGTCTACTCAGTTCTTTACAAGAATGGCTGCAACTTGCACAGCCAAGACACTGAAACACTTTGATAGACACTGAAAAATATACATTATGATGCTGCCAAACGTACAATAATAATTACACAGGAAATAAAATTACAAAGGGATTTTTTTGTTCTGTTTTCATTTAGCTTGTCCCACCCTCTTTCATGCTCTGTCATCCACAGTCTGTGTTTCATTTTGGGTCCCTGTTGCCCTGCAAGTTCCTTTTGGGGTAAGTCTGTGACATCACTGCATATGACATCACTTGGTTCAGAGTCCTAAAAGAACCATCGAAATGCTTCCCCGTTGTTTACCGGTGTTCTCTAGAAAAAACACAAAAGGAAAGTACAGAGAAGCAGCATTATTAGAACAGAGAAATTTAGTAAGATTTTACAATATGGTCCCACATTAGTTAATGCATTAAAAGTTGGTACATTTCACCCTATTGCTACATTTAACAGAAAGTCAAAAGTCAAATAATTATCTTAGCTTAGCTCATTTAATTTAATCTGCAATTGACATAAAAGAAGACAATGAATCCTACACCTTGTACATCTGCACAATTAACCACACTTCCCAATTGTACTGGGTAGGGGAGACCATGGGGTAGAAAGAGTAAAGTATAAAGATGGGCCTTTTCTTTTGTTGTTTTAGGTATGCCAAACAGAAAATAAAGCATGTGACAGCATTTTCAGGAAGAAACAATCATTTCATTTTATCTGTGTCAAAGGAAAGCACATGTTCAGTGTAGCAATTATGTAATTTATGCCCTTTATCTATTCAATTTAATGTCCAGACAGTACAGTTTGGTGCTCTTATAATCTATGATGTGTCTACCTACCTAAATAAATAAGAAAGCCATATGTGTTGTCTGAACAACTATTTTATTTTGTGTGAAA
>RJVU01049346.1:46986-98364 GCA_003731715.1 Anabarilius grahami
ATTTAAAAAAAAAAAAAAAAAAAAAAAAAAAAAAACTAATATTATAAATGGGTGTTTTTATCTGTAATTCCAATTGGAAGAGCTGTATTTGAAGCCATTGTCAAATAGTCAATATACATACAACATATACACACGTGACCACATAATTTGAATATTATATTAGTACAGCAAGTTGCAATGTTGCTTGACAGCCATAAACATCGAAATGCCGCTTTGCATTACACTTTTTAACAACAGGTTACTTGTGTTGAATTGTTTGGAACATGTCCCGCTCTGTACATGCTCTTTTCATACTACTCCATGTATACATAACGTAAAGCAGTTCGCTCACTTATATGCAGATCTGCATATCGTATCTATCACTATATCTATCGTGGGATAAAAAGTAGCAAAATCTCCAGTATGATCGTATATACAGAACGTCATATACAGTATATCATACTGCCCAGCCTATCATTAAACTGTATTATATCAGTATTAAGCCACCCTGCTCTCTAAATATTGCTATTCAATCACACTCTAAGGTCACATTGTTGTCTTACTGTTGGTCTTCTTAAAAACAGCAGAAATGATTCATCAATAACTTTGTAATGACAAAAAGCAATCTGTGTTCAAATTAAGCAATCGCAGAAAGTAACCCTGATTCTTTATTGCAGGCAAAAAGAACAGAGGATGACAGAATCACAGAAAGAGAAGAAAAATACAACAGATTCAAGAAGTTTAGGATTGTGAAGGCAAGCCAAAAATTCAGGGCTGATCTCCAGACAGAGAAAAATAAAGTTTCTCTGGTGCAGTCAGCCCAAACTGATGTGTTATATATTGCCTGTCACTCTATTCTACAGGAATATTGGGGCGTTGCCAAGCTCAAACCTGGAAGGTATAGCAATCCATCACCAACATTCACAGGAGGAGATCTCATCTCAGTCTTGGTAGCCAATATCCCAGCTGCTTGAGCGGCAAATAATAGGGACCCAGTTCAAGGCTGTTGCAAACACACCGCTCATCTACACCTTCCACATTCTGCAGTTGATTGCTTTAGCCTTACATCGCAATGCCTTCATGCAAACAGAATTAATGATTAAAAATAAAGGCAATCATATTTGAAAACATTGATTGCACTAAAATATATATATATATTTTTTAATCTCATTGAGGATCTCACAGTTTGTCTAAGATGCTGGCCATGTGAATTAGCCATTTATATCACAGTGTTTAAGACATGCAATGTATAACGAAAGTGTATGCAATGTTCTATCTATCTATCTATCTATCTATCTATCTATCTATCTATCTATCTATCTATCTATCTATCTATCCATCTAGAAAGCACACCTATGTCAGTGAAATCTGTCAAGTGGTAGGAATATTCCGTGTTGAATTACAAACGGAAATTCCTTATAGCACCTTAAGGAACTTGAAGTAATGTCTTATTTACTTATAATAGTTTACCACAGTTATCAGACCATAGAGCAATGAAAGAAAAGTGGAATTACTTATTTACTTTAAGAAAACATAAATTCAAACAAAGACAGAGAAAACAAATATTGAGAAGAAATGTTTGAAGGGAGTAGTTAGGAGATTCAATATCCATGCCGTTTTCTGAGTACACGTTTGCCCTTGTAAGAAAAATAAAGACCTAGAAAGCCATAAAGTACATCTGGAGGTCATGGACTATGTTTCCCTCACATAATACACTACAAAGATAGACAGCCAGGAGAGCTGTTACAATCAAGCTGGAGACTTTATCAAATATTAATTTCACCAGTTTATTTTAACACATACTGGGTACCATAGGCAGAAGGTGAACTAACTCCAGGCTAAGGCTGGATGAGCTTCCGCCTTAAAAACACATTTAAATAGAACGTCATGAAATAGTTTTATGTTACGTGTCATCTAGTAACAACCTACACATCCCATCATAAACCCTCCTGATAAATTATTTGTTATTACAGTTTTTCTCAGTCGCATTTCCCAGATCACAACTGAAATTCTCAAAAACACTTGTTCAACCTCCAGATCATCTAGTGACTTGTGCACAACATAAAAGCAATTTCTCATTCTTTTGAACAAATTGAAAATGATTTGGTACATTCATGAATTGATTAGGTACCCCAGACAGCAACATAGTGTCAGACCAAATACGGCCCACATCTGGCCCACGTGGAACACTGGGCCGGATCTGGGCCAACACTATGTTGCTGTCTGGGACAATTGTCTGCTGTTTCCTATCAATTGCTTATGCCATGTTGATCAAAATATATATTACTATAATATATATTAAAATGGATATTAAATGCAAAATCGTTGAACTAGTTGTCATAAACTGTCAAGCATATTTTCTACACATTTCTATTAGACTTTTTTTGTAAATGTGTCCTGAGTTGATGAATGTTACAATCACACCTTCCCGGACTCCAGTTCCCAGCATCCTCCTGTTCTGCACACCTGTCTGCACTTCCCTCATCAGTCTTCCCGCCATCTCCCCGGGTTCCCAGCACCTGTTTGTCCTCGTCAGCACTCCCTTTAAGTTGGACTCACTCCCTGCACTCCTTGTCCGTTCTGATTGTTTGATTATCGTGTGTGAAGCTGTCTTGATGTTCCTTGTTGTAAATAAAGCCCATACTATTGTAGATTGCCGTACTCGCCTTGTCTATCAGCATCACCACGTAACAATGAACTGCGGAGTGAATTTTAATTTCACTAATGAAGGGAAATGTAAAGGCATAGATCAACTAATGCTGAACCAGATCTCTAAAAATCTCATGAAGCTTCATATGGCAATCATTTATAGACAGAGCACAACACAGTGGCGCAAATTCTGACAATGGAAGAACAACAAGGAAACAAACAGGTTCAACAGCAGGGAAGAAGAAGAGGAGTAAGGATGTGTGGTGGAAGGTTACGGAGGCAAAAGAGTGGAGACATGATTCTGATGAAATAAGGGCCACTATTATGGACCATGTTCTCAATCATGATCTTATGGCTGAGGCGGATCGAGAGGTACAGCCGAATGTTGGAAGAAAAACCATTCAATCATTTGTAGACAGAACAGGTATGTAATCAGGCAATGTCCACTCCTCTTCTTCTTCCCTGCTGTTGACCCTGGCATTGGTGGTGGTTGAAGAGATTCCCCCTTCCATATGTAAAGCGCTTTGAGTACCCAGAAAAGCGCTATATAAATGTAAGGAATTATTATTAATATTATTACAGTGGACTACCAGTAAAATTGATTAAAAAAATTTGGGACCAAAAATTATTCAGACACTTTGACCTGACCATGTTTTGCTTAAGTGTTATCTTACATAATTAAGATAATTTTTTTCTGACACAGTTTAACTCTGAGATCTTGTCATATTTTATTACCATTTTTTTAAACAATAGTGAATAAAATGTAATAATGAATGAAATGTTCAAGGTGTTTGAATAAATTTTGGTTTGACTGTATCTCTGGTGCAAAATTAAGTAAAGCTCACGTCACAGGGAAATAATTTTATACAGCGACAATATATGTACACATTATATATAGTCTTGTCTTTTTATTTATATCGCAATGAAATTGTACTGAAATGTTTTGACAGACAAGTATTAAAAGTGTAATTGTGAATCTTCTTCCAGTCAATATCCCACATAGAGTTATGTGTAAATTTGTACTGTTGAAATTTAAATACCCCATACAGATAAAGTGCAGTCTTGTGCATTTTCAATCACTGTCATCAAAATCGTAGCCATAGTTTACATCTGAAAATATTGACAAGAGTGCACTGTTATATTGACAACGTCGCTAAACATTTTGACTATCTTGTTTGTGAACAATGACACAAGGACTTGTGAACTGATGAATGAACTGATATGTTCATTGACATAAATACTTACCTTTGAGAGATTGAGAGATGGATTTTGAGCAGGTTTCAGACTTTTGCAGGTAATCCATTGTGTGGTGCTGTTTGTATGATTTGTTTTGAGAAAAGCACTTACTGGTTGGCAAATCTTAAGGGTCATTCAAGAAATGTACCAAAGTGACTGAGAAAAACTGTAAAGTGGCTATTTTCGCAAAACCACTATAATTTGAACAGAAAAGCACTTATAACATTAAGATTTGTGTACGTGCAGAACTCAGCACTAGTCAATAAAATGCCGTTTTGAGCAGTGAGTAGATACTAATTTGAACATGTCTGATTGGTCACTGCTTTCAAGAAATCAACTGATATGCTTGTAATTGGCTACATTGCTCAGCGTTGCAAAACACGTTGTAATTAAAAAACCTTTGACACTCTCAAGAGTGCAAACACAATCTGTTTCGCCAATAGTCAAGTCAAGTCACCTTTAATTATATAGCGCTTTATACAATACAGATTGTTTCAAAGCGGTCTTACAGTGATAACAGGAAAATTATTCAATGATGCAAACAGAGTTCATTTTGGCTATACAGCAGCTCTAAAAGAAAATAGTGTCATTGTTCCGCTGAAGTCAGTTCAATGTTGATTCAGTTCCGTTGTAAAGATAGATCATCAATTATTAAATTAGTTAATTTCATCTATAAATCTGTTCTGCAGAAAACAGTGATGTCATCGTCCAGCTCAGTTCAGCTCTTATTCAACAGTGTCAGTGCAGTCAAATCAATAATATTTTTGAATATTAAGTGTCCCCAGCTAAACAAGCCAGAAGTGACGAGACATATCCAGCTGCAGACCCGCAGCACCAGCAGTTTCAGAACCGCTGCCACAGAACGGAAGTGAGGGGCGGGGCTTAAACAGTCATATTTGCGCTTAAATAAAGTCACTTTTCTGTTCATATATGCGTAAGATATCATGATCAATTTGAACATGAAGGAAATAATACGATCAAATATACAGTCAAATGGGAAACACTTTACATGTTACACATTTATTAATATATGTTTGAATTAATACAAAAAAAACTTGTATAGTTGTAGTATTGTTGAAGTAAACTATTAACTAAAGTGTTTGTATCCATTAACATTACATCTTCTCAAACTCTGTGTCGTTAAGTATTATTTGGAACGTGGAGGAAATAATACTATCACATAGAGTCAAATGGAAAACACTTTACAACACACATTAATTCATATTTTTTAAAATAAAAACGGCGTATAGTTGTAGCCTATATCCTCGAAGTATAAACTACTGTATTTGTATCCATTCATTGACATTAAGCATGACCAATAGGCTGTTTTAAAATTTTGCTCTTTGTACATCTGTTACGTGTCGTGTGTATACAAAGGCACAAGGACGAAGGAGAATACGAAGAGTAATATTTAATAACAGAAACAGGCAGGAACTCACTATACACAACTAAACATCAACGAGAACGAACAAAGAATGAGGGAAAACACAGGGTATATATATATACAAGTGGCAAACAAAGTGAACTTAACAAGATAATTAACGGGACACAGGTGAATGAAATGACTAATCAAACAGAATGGGGAAAACTAGGCCTGCGTCTCAATGTGCATACTATCCATCCTAAATAGTATGTCACACAAGTAATATTCAATACTATTTAGGGTGGATAGTATGCACATTGGGATGCAGGGTAGGTCACAGAAAACACAAGACGTGACAACATCATGATATCTTATGCATATTATATGAACAGAAAATTGACTAATTAAAAGTATTGTTAAATATTGTATACATCGATCCGATCAAAATCCGTGTAAAAACAACTTATATTTAACAAAAGAAAATGACATGTATGGGTAGCGCAAATATGACTGTTAAAGCTCTGCCCCTCACTTCCGTTCTGTGGCTGCGGTTCTGAAACTGCAGTTCTGAAACTGCTGGTGCAGCGGGTCTGCAGCTGGATACTATTGGAGGTAACAGTGGCAAGGAATCCAAACTCCATCAGATGACATAAATGAAGAAAAAAAACCTTGGGAGAAACCAGGCTCAGTCAGGGAGCCAGTTCTCCTCTGGCCAACGATATGCTATTATTACAGAGAAAACTGATTCTAGACCAGCAGTTATGGGCAGTTCTTTCCTCTAAAAGCAATCAGAACCAGCAGCAGTCAGTGGAAAATTGACTGAGAAAATTCCACGCTAGACTCAAATCCATGTCCAGGGGAAGGCTAAGCCTTGCCCAGCCTTACACAAGCTCCGCCTATGCTGGGTACACAGGTGACCAATGTAATTAATTAGCACAAAGCAAATTAGAGTTTTTCCTCAATCGCTTTGGCACATTTTTCGAAACAGTCTTAACATTCTCTAAACTGTAAGTGCAACTGGCACAACTGTTTGCTGGAACATCAGAACTCTATTGCATGTCTGCAAAATGTAGTAACTCTTGCCTGGAAAATCCAGCCTCACCACTGTACCAGCGGATAAGATAGAAGATATATCAGTCTGGCCTTGCCAGGCAATAGTAACTCACCCAAAACATTTAATTCATTCTTGTATCTGTAAATTGGCCAATGCCACCAAAATAAAAATGTTGTCATTGTGTGAGATGACAAAATTTCACATTGGTCAAAATGTTTAGATGTTTTTCACTATGAAAATATTTGTTATATACAAACTGCATGTGTTTTCTATTTTTTAGTTGACACTGTTTTCTATACTATACAAGAATGTTTTGTCTAGCTGAATGCTCTTGTGTATCACACTGAGCTTTTTAGATACAGATTTCAGAAGTGGGTAAAAATGTATTAGGAAAAGTCAATACTGAAGTACACAAAAAGAAAATGGACATTTGGTCACATTTTATATTAGGTGTCATTATCGACTATGTGCTTACATCAGCTGTCATGCTTCAAAACATGCCTAACCAGCATATGCTGGTTTTTCAACAGGGAAACATTTTTATTTATACAACACGTTTATTTTCATAGGAATGTGATAGATGTAAACCGAAAATTCACAGTTGCTTTGTTCATTTTTACATATTCTATTATAGCATGTCTTCCCCTAACACCACACATTCTTACATATCTTCCTATTGTTCTTCCATGACAAGAAACTGTGTATTTTCAGTTTATATGCAACACATTTCTACAAAAATAAACTGCTGTTGCTGTTTAGGGATTTATACGTATTTATACAAACTCCATATACTGTTTGCTTCCAAAATTGGTTGATTGATAAGACTGTGATTCATATTTAATTACAATGGCAAGCCATTTGCCAATTCAGCAGACATTACAAATATTCCATGTAATAGGTATTTATGAAATATACATGCATGTCTGACAGATTTTGATAACTGAATGGATCATTTTGCATGTGGAGTCTCACACGATGAAAGAATGTTTAGAAGTTGTGAAGAGTTTGACAGTTTCACTGAGAATCAACTCATCAGTTTTGATCAACAAGCCATGTGCATTTAGATGTTGTGTAAACTGTAAACCATTGTACTTACTCTTTTGCACACGTGTCAAAACACATGCAATTTGCTTAAATCATGAAATCCAAATCTGATATGAACAAGTTCAGAGACCTGAACTTATTGTTTTGAGAGAAAAAGTATCATTCAAGAATTGAGCCAAAGCAATTAAGAAAAACTGTAATAATAACAAAAAATATTTTGTTTTAGTTTTAATGTATTTATTTGTTGATCTCCACTGAATGTACACTGCACAAGTGTTTAAAGGAACTATGAACGCTTCCAGAAGAAAAAGTGTTGGCCAAGTGTTTAATGCATGCTCTCACAATTTCAAATCTGGTTTGTGTCATCTCTGAAGTGCTCTCCTCCGTCTCATCCTCTCTATGCTCCTCACATTAAAAGTGGCAATAAAATTTAATTAAACACATATAAAAAATTAAAATAAACACAGTGCATTCCAAAGTGGCACCACATTTTATAAAAACACACAAATATTTTTAATATATTCCAACCAAAATTTCAGAGGTTTTGAATGATGAATAAGTCTCTCTATTATAATTTTAAGTTACTCAGCATTCAGTGTCTGTAAACATCCTCTTCCCTTAAGAAAGCCATCCTCCACGTAAGTAAGCTTTCTGTAAGAGCACTTCTAAGATATTATCATTGCTCACAGACCACAACCCCATAAACAGGGATAATACAGGGATAGGCAAGCAAGAAACGGGAAATGGGGGTGACATCACTGTTAGCTGTTGATCCACATCAAAATGAAGAAGGGTAGAAAAAGGAAAAATTCATTTTTAGAAGGAGGAGGAGTGACACAAGTAGAGAAGGTACAAGAGAGGATGGTGAAAGAGCGAGAGGAAGACAGTGGCAGCAGGGTGCTTTCTAAGGGCTCTCAGGGGACATTTTGTGGAAAGCTTCCCTCCCTGTGGCGGCCCGCAGGCCTTTAAAGAATGGCAGCGGGACGTCAGTCACTGGCGCCGGCACAGGAGAGTGAGTGAGTGAGTGTAGCATAGCGATGAGCCGATGAGCCATGTGGGTGTATCGGTGCAAGGGCTAAGCGATCTGAACAGATTGCCTGTTCTCTGAAATGTTAAATCAAAATGCAAAACAGGAGGTGACCGGTCTTCCTCTCTAAACAGATTCACCAGCATATGTGTGGACAGATTCTTGTGGATCACTAATATTTAAGGTAATTAAGCTGAACCTCCAACTGCTTGTGAAGCCCTCGGTCTGTATTTTTGCAATGTCAGTTATTTTAACCATCTTCAGGACAGAAGAAAAGGTCTGTACTTATTTGTAAGTAAAAAAAAAATCTATAGTCTAAAATTAAAAAGTCAATTCTGTATTTAAGCTCTTCTCTAACTTGCTCATTAATCATAATTCAGATTATAAGATATATTCTGAAAAACTGAATTTGATTTGTAGAGATAATCCAATTTAGCAGAAATATCTAAGTATTTTGAAATGCACACTGTCTGTAACGCCAACGATTGGTGTTTGTCAGACTGTACAAAATGACTTCTGCAAGATCTTGAGTAAAAGCCAAGTTTGAGCATGCACATGTGAAAATCTTTTTTGGAGAAAATCAAAATGTTTATAAAAAAAAAGTTATATTGTACATGTTGAGAACAACACGAGGGTATGAAAATGAATGTCTCAATAATTGCCATATTTGAGTGATCTAAACCTTTTGTACTGTACATGTTACAGCTTTGCAGCCTTGAATACATCTCCACCAAATATACTCATCTATAGGGAGGAATAATTTCTCCTTACAGAGTTATTCAAGCTCAGACAAACTACTGTATATGTTGGTCATTTTTGCACATCCCTCTTCCAGTCATACCAAAGATATTTAGAAGTTGTCAATAATTGTGTCTACTTTATTACTGTTGCAACTTTGCAATATTAGTGTTTACATTTGAGAATATATATTGTGGTGGCTTTCTTTTGTTTGTAGCCAATACGTGTGGGAAAGTATATTTGACACTACAAACCTGTTTCAGCAAGACTTGAATTTATTGTAACAAAAAAAAGTGAATACTTAATGACAAAACTGCATTTCAAAGGTAATTGCAATGCAGGTAAAAAAAAAAAAAAAAAAAAACTGTCTCCCTTCCCACTCCCATTGCCACATCACATCCTGTTTAAGATAGCTTACTGCAGGAAATGCCAAAATGGATGCAATTCCTTCCCTGTTACCACAGGGGAATAAAGAAATATTGTGAGATATAGTGAAAGATATGGCTGAATCTGAAATTGCATACTTCCCTACTATGTAGTAGGAGAAAAACAGTATGTGACAAAAAAGTATGTCTGAATTCACAGTTCTCACAAAAAGTAGGCAAAAAGTGTCCTAATTACCTACTACTTCCAGCGAGATTCTGAAGTGTGCATGCGATGGACAATTTACTATCCCATGAGGCCATGGGAGAGGATTTGTGATTGAAAGAGAAGTGACGTAACTGATGCGGGTAGATCATATGATAATGACAACATGGTGAATGTAGTATGTCCGGATTACATTCATCCTATACACATTCATACTATATAGAACATAATTTTTAGCGGCTGTGAATAAATTACTCATTCAAAATAAGTACCTACTCAAGAGAGTATGCGATTTCAGATGCAGCCATTGAGTAACAATATTAGTAACCATATCGCTCATATTGTCCTTCCATCGTATGCCTCAAATTACAGAAATAAACATCAAAGTTCAACAATCAACAGCCATCAACATCAACAACAAATGAAGATTTTACATTTTTCAAAATTCATAACAATTCTAAAGAAACACAATATTACATACTAAAGAGGTCCATTGTTAATTTGCAATACATCAATGTGTTAACTTTTCCAGCCCTAAAAATATTACTCAATATTTATTATAAGAATATGTTGCACTAATTTTTCCACAAGGAAAAATGCCAGGACCTAACGTGCTGAGCATGAACATACAATTTCAGTCTTGCTACTTAAAAATGTCTTACTTGCTTACCTGCTATTTCTTTGTAATTATTTGTGAAATTTACTAAAGCAATAAGCCCCAAGAAGCCGTGGTTTACAGTGAATTTATAACAGCTAAGGGGCGTTGTTAGCCACGACGTGGAGCGGAGTGACTTAAGCCTTGTTTACACTGCACACGTCTGCAGCGCGTCACGGCTCTGGCGAGGTTTTGTTCCGTCCTCTAGGCGGTACCAACTCACACCAGGAGCATTTTAAGAGCAAAACGACAGGATTCGCGAGACCACATGATTTGCCTGTCCTACGTTGTTTTTCTCTATTTTTTTGTGTTCTAACATGGGTAAGTTAAATGTTTGTTTTGTCCATTTTAATTCTGTTTATTGTTGTGTTTTTGCTATCCCACATGAGTCTGCACGGGGTGTTTGTTTTTGTGTTGTTTTTGTGTTGATTTTGGACCTTTATTTTGTATTTACTGCGCGGCTTCGAAACGGCGTCCGTCAAAAATAGGCAAGGCGCCTATCTTTAGCGAAGTGGCACGGCGAACCACTTCTGGGACGCTTCGGTGCAGATGGTGTAAACACAAGCATTGACCGCGGATCAGCTCTGGTAGCCGCATCACAGCCGCAGACGCACGCAGTGTAAACAAGGCTCAAAACCCCTTAGCTGTTATAAATTCACTGTAAACCACGGCTTCACTGGGCTTACTGCTTTTATAAAACAGTTACCACACAGTACAAATATTAAAGCCAAAAAATATGTATCAATGCAACTTTCATAAAGTAAAATCATTAAAAGCCTTCCTTCCGCTGGAAAAAATAGTTCCTGACCACGAACAGCAACAGTAACAACAAGTTACTTATATTACGTCTTTAGATGGCAGCAAAGATTGTCTTTATGAGCGAGTCACTTAGTAGCAAAGACTTTTATATTGAAACTTGTTGTAAACACGGAACAAGACGCAAATGAAAAATGCTTTGACTAGAACTGTCAGTGTCAGCAGGGCACGGGAAAACCCATTAAATGTTAAAAGGACAAGATCGCAGCAGATATTCCAACAGATTTTTTTATTATGAACATAAGACTAACCTGAAGGAAAATGCTAAATCTGAATCCAGGTGACTTGATATCTCTCTCACAATACTCTTCTACATAATGCAGTAAGCTTCAATGAACAAAATCAATTGAGAACAAACATAAGTTTACGTTGCTAAGAGTGGTTGCTCAGCAACTTACACACTCAGTGGCGCAGCGGTACTTATGTAATGCGGACAGCTGTATGTTTTCAGGAATTTTACAACGGCTTTGAACGCTGCTAAACCAATCAGAATCAAGGGCCGGAACTATCCGTTTTATATTTGAAAACTGTTTTAAAGTAAATCCTACACCTCCTATTTTTTTAGTGCATTGTTCATACCCAAATATGTAATATGCAAATTCAGAGGGGAGACAAGTCATTTGACAATATTACAGTCTTCCATGCTGTAGTGTGCTGGAATATAGTGTGATAAAAATAATAAAATGGGTGTATGATTATTGAGCTGACCAATACAACAGTAGTCTTGGATTCAGCATCAAGTACAGCAAAAGTTTTCAGTTCAGAATGAGACTGTTAGAAACTGGTATTTTATAATTTTTTAGTTTTTTAGTTTAATTAAGTCCTACTTAAGTTGTTAAAAAACACTCTAAATTTCTAAAATTCTTAACTACAAAATGCATTTAAGATAAATTAAAACTATAATACATTTTCATTTAATTGCAGTTAATATATCCAAAAACATTACATTCAGTTTGCATTTAAGTATATCCTTTTAAAGTATATTATTTCTGCCCCAAGTACTTTTTTTTAACGAGTACTTCTTTTTCACAAGGGTATATTAGCATTGAGCTCATGTGACACCACTTTTAACATTTGTCAAAAGTACTTTTTATTTCTTTAGTGTTTTGTAAGTGTACCAATAACTGAATCAGTAAATGTTACTGAAATGTGGTACAAAATGTATGGAATGCTGTCATATTATCTATGCCCTTAATGTAAATACTAAGACCACATCTGCGTTGACTTTCCTCACTTATTTTCAAACAGGTCACTGCAATGATGGGAGAACCATTTAACTTCTCAGCCAGAGCTAGCTATCAATTATTTACAGTCACCTGTTTAAAATTTAAAGTGCCACACATTAACGTTCCGAGCACCTACACTTTCACCCTGACCATCCAATGATCCACCACCCCTCCCCATCCTAGAAACGGCCAATGATAATGAGTTGCTTTCGCCACTGAACTGGAGATGTTAAATCAAGCCAGGTCAAAGGAGATGGCAGACGTCACGGTAAGGGCACAGACATGCCTGATTACGTTTCGGTCTTAATTGGTAGCACAAGCATAAACAATAAATTCAGCAACAATGATGTAGCACATTGTGTAGATCACTGGGATTTTGGGCAACAAAAGCTGGTACAAAAAAAATTGAATTCACAAATCTGACTAAAAATCTTTGTAAATAAAAATCAGATTTAGGTCATGGTCGTCAGTTGTTTGTGAACTAAATTTGCTGTAAAAGAGCGAGCTGTTTAAGAATTGTATGAAATGCTTGAATGTGGATGTCAACATTTGTGTATTACCATCTAAATTGGGAAGGTTTTAGGTAAAACTAAACATAATGCTAAAATAATGCAAATTATTGCTCCTGTAGCAGTTTCAAATGACGTAAAACTAGTATGTTTGCATAGCGTTCTTCTTAAAATATTAACACATTTTGCCCTATGTGATGTCTGTTTTTATACTGTAAGTTTATATTTGTCAACACACATTTACAAACATTTTGTTTTTCATAATTTCTATATACTGTATGGCATATTTTATTATTTTCACTTTTTTGCACACTTTAATTAATTATCAGTAGGGTAGTTATCAGTGTATGACAAGTTTTGGTAATAAGATTAAATGTTTTTTAAAGTGTCTGAATAATATTCCTTAATGACCAGTGATGGCTACTTGAAAATCCATAATATTCATGATGATGTCAGACTGAGCTGTAATATATTTAAGATATCTGTGTGTCTAGTATTATACCCCCACACATATTTTGCCCAGTAGGATGGAGTTTATAAATTTGCAAAATAAATAAACTTTCATCAATAAGTACTTTTTACTTTTAATACTCAAGTACGGTAAAAATCAAGAACTTATGTACTTTAAAAGTTGAAAAGGAGTACTTAATACTTTTACTAGAGTAATATTTTATTATAGTATCTATACTTTACTCAAGTACTTGATTTGTGTCCACAACTGCGGAAAACGTCTCCACAAATTAGAATTTGTAGGCATAAACTAAATTTAAAAATTGTGGTGAAGGGGAAGACTTCCAGCTTTACATTTTGCTCCATTTTGCACTATATTCCAAATCTTCAAAAGTGCAGCCCCAAGACCTGCCATGGCAGAATTATTGTCAGTGATGATGCTAAATGCCATTGGTACTCTTGATCAATCACATTAGTTTGAATATACATGTGATATTTTCAGTAAATATCAATGTAAAAAGATTCACCCAAAAATGAAACAAACACAGAATCCTATTCACAGAACAAACAAAATACTTAATTTCCTCAAGCAAAAAATCTATAATTTACACAGCATTTAAGCTGTGGTACCTCATAATCACTGAGGTGAAAAGCACTGTTGTAAATCTCTCCTCATGCATTACCATTAAAAAACAGTTTCCATGTTTTCATGGTGACAGAAAATGATCAGTTGCTCCAAGTCCTCAACAGACCTATGTGACCTATTACTGTAAATAAAAGGAAAACCATTCACTTTGCAATATAGATCCTGGCTTATATGTATGCACACAGCCTCTTGATCAATATCTTTTTTTTTTTTTAAATCCAAAACACAATCCACGCTCAAACTGTATGACTAACCTAGAGCATTACTGGACCCAAAGCAAGCTCAGGAAATGTTAGGAAAGATAAGATGACTCTGCTAGACTAATCCATTCTGGTGGCGGAGAGAGAAAGCCAGAGAGAGAGAGAGAGAGAGAGAGAGAGCAGCAGAGCAGTGACACAGGGTAATCCTCCGGGGTCTTGCATTAGCGCGCTAAATTAAAGGCGGTATTAGATTAAATTGGCTCTCCGATTTCAGGGGTGTAAGTAAAATTCTAATTTGCATTTTCCACTGCCGCTTAAGATATAATTAGTTCAGGGTGATTCCCAGGTGCAAAACACTGACAGCAACATCCAGCTGCTTACTGGGAGTTTATCATTTGTTAGCAGCGAAAGGTGCAATCAGCTGGGTCTACATATACAGTGGGTACGAAAGTATTCAGACCCCCTTACATTTTTCACTCTTTGTTATATTGCAGCCATTTGCTAAAATCATTTAAGTTCATTTTTTTTCCTCATTAATGTACACACAGCATATCGGATTTCCCCATATTGACAGAAAAACACAGAATTGTTGACATTTTTGCAGATTTATTAAAAAAGAAAAACTGAAATATCACATGGTCCTAAGTATTCAGACCCTTTGCTGTGACACTCATATATTTAACTCAGGTGCTGTCCATTTCTTCTGATCATCCTTGAGATGGTTCTACACCTTCATTTGAGTCCAGCTGTGTTTAATTATACTGATTGGACTTTATTAGGAAAGTCACACACCTGTCTATATAAGACCTTACAGCTCACAGCTCACAGTGCATGTCAGTGCAAATGAGAATAAAGAGGTCAAAGGAACTGCCCGAAGAGCTCAGAGACAGAATTGTGGCAAGACACAGATCTGGCCATGGTTACAAAAAAAATTCTGCTGCACTTAAGGTTCCTAAGAGCACAGTGGCCTACATAATCCTTAAATGGAAGACGTTTGGGATGACCAGAACCCTTCCTAGAGCTGGCTGTCCGGCCAAACTGAGCTATCGGGGGAGAAGAGCCTTGGTGAGAGAGGTAAAGAAGAACCCAAAGATCACTGTGGCTGAGCTCCAGAGATGCAGTCGGGAGATGGGAGAAAGTTGTAGAAAGTCAACCATCACTGCAGCACTCCACCAGCCGGGGCTTTATGGCAGAGTGGCCCGACAGAAGCCTCTCCTCAGTGCAAGACACATGAAAGCCCGAATGGAGTTTGCTAAGATGGTGAGAAATAAGATTCTCTGGTCTGATGAGACCAAGATAGAACTTTTTGGCCTTAATTCTAAGCGGTATGTGTGGAGAAAACCAGGCACTGCTCATCACCTGTCCAATACAGTCCCAACAGTGAAGCATGGTGGTGGCAGCATCATGCTGTGGGGGTGTTTTTCAGCTGCAGGGACAGGACGACTGGTTGCAATCGAGGGAAAGATGAATGCGGCCAAGTACAGGGATATCCTGGACGAAAACCTTCTCCAGAGTGCTCAGGACCTCAGACTGGGCCGAAGGTTTACCTTCCAACAAGACAATGACCTTAAGCACACAGCTTAAATAACGAAGGAGTGGCTTCACAACAACTCTGTGACTGTTCTTGAATGGCCCAGCCAGAGCCCTGACTTAAACCCAATTGAGCATCTCTGGAGAGACCTAAAAATGGCTGTCCACCAACGTTTACCATCCAACCTGACAGAACTGGAGAGGATCTGCAAGGAGGAATGGCAGAGGATCCCCAAATCCAGGTGTGAAAAACTTGTTGCATCTTTCCCAAAAAGACTCATGGCTGTATTAGATCAAAAGGGTGCTTCTACTAAATACTGAGCAAAGGGTCTGAATACTTAGGACCATGTGAAATTTCAGTTTTTCTTTTTTAATAAATCTGCAAAAATGTCAACAATTCTGTGTTTTTCTGTCAATATGGGGTGCTGTGTGTACATTAATGAGGAAAAAAAATTAACTTAAATGATTTTAGCAAATGGCTGCAATATAACAAAGAGTGAAAAATTTAAGGGGGTCTGAATACTTTCCGTACCCACTGTGTGCCTGGGTTTGTCTGTGTGTGTGAGTGAGTCAGTGTGTTAGTGTGTTGTGTATCTGTTCGTATTAGGCTTATTGGGAGCAAGTCAATTATATATATTTTTTTAAAAGAGTGTATTTTAGTCTGAATGTGGCTGCAGACGCTTGTGTAAAGACACATGGTTCTCCTATACTGGTCATTACACATGTTGGCTCAATATAAATTAATGAAGGAACTGTGTGTGGGCAGAGGATGCTAATCAGTCTTACAGCAAACTCTGATCACTCTGCATTTCTTCACACATTAAATACAACAATAAAGAGTCTATGAAGAACTATCATGGATGAAAAACAACATAACCTTAGCATTATAAATAAATTAGAAAAGTTGTATCCTATATTTATTTGATCAAAAATACAGTAAATCAATAATAATGTTAAGTATTATTACAATTTAAAATAACTGTTTGAATACATTATGTAATTTATTCCTGTGATGGCAAAATATAATTTTCAGCTGTTATTATTCCAACATAATAACATTATGCATTACACATAATAATATTATTCCTATTATTCACATGATTTTTCAGAACTCATTCAAATATGCTTATTATCACTTTTGAAAACAGTTGTCCTTTATTTAAAATAGATTTTTTTGTACCAATGTAAAAGTCTTTACTATCATTTTTGATAGTAAAAGTATTATATATTATTTCATATGTATATAAACAATTATAAAATATGAACATATATAGTTATTATAGTTTGTCTTCCTCAGCTCCTCAATCTATACATTTCTAGAAATGTAGATTACAGGACACGATATCTGCACTCCAGCAAGAGAATGTACTCTTTGTACCCTTCTAGATCTAGATTGATTCATCTCTGTATCAGTCCATTTAGACCTAAAGTAACATGTTCATTAAAACTTCCACCAAAGTAGTGTGTGCAACAGAACTCAGAACATTATTCCACAAATAAAATAAATAAGTTAAAATAAAAAACTTCCAAACTGCCATAATTTCCTAATTTAAGACATATGAATATACTTAAAGGTGAAGTCTGTTACTTCTGTTCCATAAGAGGCACCAAATGGAAAAGCAAAAATAATGAACTGTTTTCAAACAGGTTTCCAGACCAGAACACTTCCCCGTCTGCCACTGGTCAGCCAAACTGACAGGACTGAAAGTGCCACAGAGGCACACTTGTTACACACTTTCATGGAAAATCAAACTACGAATTTACATATTGTCCCTGCATATTAAATGGTTAGTTCACCCAAAAATGAAAATTCTGTCATTTATTACTCACCCTCATGCCGTTCTACACCCGTAAGACCTTCGTTAATCTTCGGAATGCAAATTGAGATATTTTTGTTGAAATCCGATGGCTCCGTGAGGCCTGCATAGGGAGCAATGACATTTCCTCTCTCAAGATCCATAAATGTACTAAAAACATACTTAAATCAGTTCATGTGAGTACAGTGGTTCAATATTTATATAATAAAGCGACAAGAATATTTTTGGTGCGCCAAAAAACCCAAAATAACGACTTATATAGTGATGGCCTATTTTAAAACACTGCTTCAGGAAGCTTCGGAGCATAATGAATCAGCGTGTCGAATCAGTGGTTTGCACTTTATAATATTATTATTGAACCAGTGTACTCACATGAACTGATTTAAATATGTTTTGAGTACATTAATGGATCTTGAGAGAGGAAATGTCATTGCTCCCTATGCAGGCCTCACTGAACCATCGGATTTCCACAAAAATATCTTAATTTGTGTTCCGAAGATTAACGAAGGTCTTACGGGTGTGGAACGGCATGAGGGTGAGTAATAAATTACATTATTTTTATTTTTGGGTGAACTAACCCTTTCAGCTAAGTATTTTAAAATTGAAAAATGTACACACTTTACCTTTCACACATGACAACCACATCAACAATGCCTAGTCTGTGATTAGCAACTTGGCATGAACATTCATGGTGAAGTAATGAGAAGAACAACATATACTACTTTATCCTAGCTGTTACAAGACCAAACACATGTAACAAACTGTGGTCACACACAACCTTAACCTAAAGACAAGTCAACAGATTTAAGAAACATATATATATATTTATATATATATATCTTTCCATGCACTCATTTAGCAGGTGGAGAATTACTGGAGGAAGTACTTCTACCTGAATATATGCTTTAGGTGCCGTTTACACTTGGTACATTCCTCTCAAATGCATCTCCTGTAACCACTTGTGACTGTATTTCATGGAAGGGAAGGCATGTTGATGTCAGACATACAAGTCAATGTGCGATTTTTAAACCTTTGTTTTGGTGCAGTGATTACATATTAGGTGAGTAGGCAGTCATTCGATGTTGTCCGATTTGCATTAGGACACATAAGCGTTTACACTGCAAATACTATGTGCCTTTATGTGTGTAAATTGTGTGAGATCAGATCACGGTGCACTGTAACCTGTTTACACGTAACCTGTGTTTTGCGCTGTCCACACACCTCACACAGGACGGATGTTCATACCATGTGTAAACAAAGTCTTTGTTTGCTGAACTAAATTCAAGAAATATATCCTCTATTTGTACACTCTCATGCAAACATACACACACCAATAAACCAAAATTTTTATTTTTAAGGTATTTGTTTTAGAGAAAAAATATTGCCTTTAACTTGGACCAAAAATATAGATAAATCACTGTAAGCCCTTGAAAATAGAACAATTTAGAGAACTCTCATGTCAGAAATAATAAGTGGATAATCCATTTGATTGTTTTTGCTATTTTCTTTTCAGTGTGTAAGGACATCAGGAAGAGAATCTAGACTTTCCCCATCCCAAGTGTGATAGAAGAACAGCAGTAGGAATTTTCCTATTGCTCTCATTTTGGGGAAGATCGACTAGCCTCGTCAGGAGACAGTTTCTATAATTGGTTAAAATGACCAAGTGCAGAGAAGGATGGCTCTCTGCTGAAAACCATTTCCCAGCTCAGCTTGGAGCAGAGCCAAGCCCTGGGTTGTTCGGATGCGTTCCAGCCCCAGCCTGACTGGCAGCAATTAGGGGTGTCTGAGCCAAGCTCAGCTTGCGCTCCGCACAAACACCCCTAATTACTGCCAATTAGGCTAGGCGGGTAGGCAGATTTGAGAAGCCGGGGGGATGTTCAGGCATGGGTGGGCATGGAAACAATTTTCAAGGGCTTAGAAACGTGACTAGAAGGAAAGGTTAATGCTTTTGAGAGCACGGAGGGAGGGAGGGGGAGTGTGGTGTCTGAGCCGTCGTCTCACCTCTAGTGATGAGCCAGGCTTCTTTTTTAGCTCCTCGCATTTCCGAAACTTGCAGATCTGGTGGCCCGTCTTACGGTTCCGACAACTGCTGCACACTCCACAGTTGATTAGCCTCCTGCAGGGCGCGCAGACCCCACACCTTTTCCTTTTCTTTTTCGCTGGGTTTCCGCTGGATGCAGAGGAATTATTCTGTGGGCAGTCTGCCAGATTGGCAATTTGAAACGCACTGTCTGTAACGGCTGCTGAGGCTGCGGGGGAGTGAAGGGCTGTCATGACGATGACCCCGGGAGGTAATGAGATGCCCCCTAAAGCCGGAATAGCGGAAAAAGTTCCAACACGTTCCGGGAGATTCATTATCTCTGCTTCAGCAGCACCGCATTTCAGCTTGTTCATGCATTCTCCTGCTAAAGGTCTGCAGTGTTCAGGGGATAAGCTAGAGAGGAAATTATTATTTGCCATTTGCAGCGTCTCTGGCGGCACGCCAGGTTTCCCCGGCCTTTGGGAGTCATTTCTATGCATGCTGGTCCTATTAGGGTTTATTGCTGCTGATTTCCTTCCCCAGAGCATGCTGTTATCACAGTTCCAAGGGGACACACCGATTCTGGCGCTGGGAAAAATTGGTGTCGTTATGCGGGCAATCTTAGCAGTCTGTGGAAATGCCCCATTGGTTTTGTAAAAGTTTGCAAACGACCTGTACCTTTCCATTTCGGCATTGTAATCCAACAGCTGGCTTAATCCACCGTCCTGAAGATTATCCTTTTGCAAGAGTGACACGTCAGTGCTTTGGCCGCTTTCAATGCAAAGTGCATTGTTAAGATTAGACATGACTGCTAAGTTTCAAGCGCTCACAAGAAATATTTGGGGGGAGGGTGGCAGTTGGTTTTTGTCAAGGTGAAGCTTGTTAGACACAAGACGTTACCATCCTGGTTTATCCTCTCCACTAAAACAAGAGAACAACAATTACGGATACAAGTGACAAACATTTCCTGTTCATCATCTGACACTTCCAAGTTACTCAAATCCAGTGAAAGTCAAAATTACTGATTGCTTTAGTCATAAAATTGGGATTCTAATCTTGTGACTTACCATTGTAGCTATGAAACTTTAATGTTGCATAACAATGGGAAACAGACATTTGCATGTGTGAAAATCATATGATTGGACCACCAAGACTGAAAAAAGTACATTAATTATTTACTAAAGTAATTTTAGTATAAGACCAGTACAAATAAGTGGCATCATAATAGAAACATTTTATGTAAAAATAAATAAATAAATAAGTTTTTCAATAATATCTCAAATAGCTACAAGCAGCCTCAAACTATCGAAATCTCATATTTTCAGAAAATCGTTAATGTGATCATGGATCAAGCACAAAGTTTTTATGAAAATATGTGGAATGAATCACATTGTCAAGATTCACCCAATTATACAGTTCTACATGCTTTGTTAGGCTCTCTCCAACCAAGTCTCAGACCTTGACAACTGTAGTGTGTGGGGGGATCCATTTCCATTTCCGATCTCACAGTCTGGCTGGGTTTTGTTGCCACAGATAAAAGCCCATTAGACACATCTTCCTCTTCTTGCATTACCTTTCACTAGACTCTCACTGACTGCCTATGGTACACTGCAAGAAGACTACAGCAATTCAAAGCACTGTGAACATCTGGTTCTAAATTTAATAGTACATTTCCACCTGAGAGACAACACTGGAAACCCATTCATATCTAAGACCACGGCATTAATCATTTGAGACCTCACATGAAGCCAGTAATGTTTCTTTATTAAGTTTATTAAAGAGGCTCATGCTGTTTTATAACTTCCTAATTAAAGGCAAACAGAACAAAACTGAGTAACACATATCACTTTACACTTGCAAGCGTACGAAGTTTTATCTGTTCTGAGAAGCAATTCACAATGTATTGATGATGCTAATTATTCATTTACTGTTATTATCATCGCTGTTGTTTTTCAGTAAAAGGTGCTTTTAAAACGTCAATTTTCAAGCTGTAGCTAAACAAAGTTCAGAGAATAAGAAATATCCGATACTCAGAGGAGACAGAAAGAGGTCGAGAGTAGACAACTGTGCCTTCGATTACAGCCCGAGACGTACAGATCAAATTGCATAATGGGATTTAATCACTCTGGTGACTTCAAAACCACCCGAAATAAATAATAAAACAGTGGACATTCAGAAAGCATGCGCCACATCGCTAAGCGAGAAAAAAAAAAAGAAAGAGCATCACCTACCAGACAATCCAGACACTAGAGCAGCACATTACTGCGATGAATACACAAAAAACGCGCGCCGAGTGATCACTACACAAACACCATCTTTACGCACAAAACGCCATTGTTCGTGCGAAGAAAAGTAGATGGAAAGGTATATGTTTGTGATGGCGTCCGGGTTGAGGCTGTTGTCCGTGGAGCGATGACTGGAGGTGAGGTGTCTCCTGTCGCTGTGTGTGGCTGATTGGTGCTGAGGTGAGGAGGATGGGGATGTGGACACCAACTGATCATTGGCTGGAAATTACTATAGAAACACCAGGAGCTCTGGGGAGGGGGTGCTCATCAATCTCCACCGGGAAACAGCGTGCTTTCTCTCTCTATCTGTCTGTTTGGAAACTCTTTACATTACAGTCTCAGAGATTACATGTAAGTAGGCTATAATTAATTACATTATTAAGTGTATTTAAAAGCAGTTACACAGAATATTTTCATATTGGCTTTAAACACCCTGGTTCATAGTACACTGTCAAAAAGCAGTCAGCTCCCTATGTTGTGAGACACAACAATTAGCTGGTAACACTTTAGTATAGGGAACACATATAACCTATTAACTATGACCATTCCCTTAATAAAATCCTAATTTACTGCTTATTAATAGTTAGTAAGGTAGTTGTTAAGTTTAGGTATTGGTAGGATAATGTAGAATAAGGTCATGCAGAATAAGGCATTAATATGTGCTTAATAAGTACTAATAAATAGCCAATATTCTAGTAATATGGATGCTAATAAGCAACTAGTTAAAAGACCCTAAAATAAAGTGTTACCAATTAGCTTAAGTACACTGGCTAAAACAAAATGTTTGTCTGGTAACCTAGTGTGTATCATATGGCAAAAACCTGAACAAACTGACCCCTAAAAGGACCCCTAAAGGTACAAATTTTGCACACTTTTTCTGACCGTGTATAAGGGAACTTTCACTCAACAAAAAGGAAAATTCCTTCACACTCATGTCTTTTAAAACTTGTGGAATAGCCTACAAAAGAAGATATTTTGAAGAACATTGGGGTCCCAAAAATGAGACATTTTTACGAATATATTTTATGTTCCACAGAATAAATAATGCAGGTTTAGAAACAACATGGGCAAACTATCCCTTTAAGGTAATAAATGCACAGTACATCACTATTTCTGTACTTTATAGACTAGGTTCTTTTGTACTAAGTACTTGCTTGAGTAATTACACTAGTGCAATGTCTTTTCTATTCAGTTACTTTATGAGGTGTTTAAAGTGACTTCTATCTGAAGACATCTAGGAACATGTAGACAATTCAAATAGAATTGAGGGCTTAATTGAAATAGGAAAAATGTTTTTAACTGTGCACTGAGAAAAAAAAAGTGGAATTTGTCAAACATTATTTTTATTGTCATTGATTAAAGTGTATTTAAAACAAAACGACTGGAGTGGGGATCTATTTTGTACAGAGTGTTCTCATAATGTCCCAACCAACAATAATCATTGTGTTGACAGACCTGTTTACCTCTTAAGTTTGTAAGAAACTGTGGATTTGTACATATTTTGCAATGTTAACCAAAACAGATGGTAATTTAATTTAATATTTGTACTAGTTTGATATGTATTTTGTGCATACATTAATACCATTGGAAAACCATTTAAAAGCTCTTGGTGAATTCCTGGTGACAAACTACACTTCCTAAAATCCTGAAGCACAATCCACCAATCGGAGAATTCTTATTACCATAGATATTTGAATTGCAGGAACTGTGCACCCCCAGTGGCATCGGTGTCCCATTCTTTTCCCATTCATTTTCTCCATTGGTATTCCAGATATTCATTCAAAAATTGAATACATTTGTGACCACATTTTATAATAAACACCACTTTTTCTTTTTTTTTATCAAAAGAAGCATTCCATTTACAATACAGGAAATTAACAATTCAAATACATTTAAAACACAAGAACACACACTTGTTTGTTTTTGTGAATTGTGGGGACACTCCATAGGCGTAATGGTTTTTATATTGTACAAATCACCCTACACTACCCCTAAACCTACCCATCACAGGAAACTGTGCACATTTATATCCCTAAAACCTAGTCTTGACCTTCAAACAGTCCTTTAAAGGGGTCTCAGAAAGTGAGGACTGGCCAAAATGTCCTCACTTTACTCTCTTGGTCCTCACTCTGATGGTCTAAAACTCAAACCGGTCCTCACAAAGATAGTTGTACAAGAACACACACACAAATTTGTACTATGTTATAATGCCCTTTTCAAGGAACTCGCAGCCTCCCTGCAATACATGCTACTACCATTCAAATGTTTGGGGTCATTAAGATTAGATTTTTTAATGAATACTTTTATTCAGCAAGGATGCATTAAATTGATCTAAAATTAAAATAAATACTTTCACATTGTTACAAAAAAATATATATATTTCAAATAAACGCTATTCTTTTGACCTTGAAAAAAAATGTATCACAGTTTTCATGAAAATATTGAGTGGCACAACTGTTTTCAACGCTGATAATAATAAGAACTTGAGAGTTGTAGTGCATAAGAGACTTCTTTCAAAAACATAAAAAATTCTTACCAACCTTCCAAACTTTGGAATGACAGTGTTGTATATACAGTATGGTGTTTATTATAAAATGCCTTATTTTATATTTTTATTTTTTTTCATCATTAGGATGTATTGGTTTGGAATTAAATTATTTTAGCTCTTTAGGCTTTACTACCTCAGTATGAAGTCAGGTGCCCACGTATTTCATGTAGTATCATAAATTGTTGTACGCTCTTTTTTTCAAGGCAAAATTTAATTTATTATGATTCAGTCATAATAAATGAAATTTTGCCTTGAAAAAAAGAGCGTACAACAATTTACAACAACAAAAATATTTCTGAGAGTCAGATCAGATAGATAGAAGTAGATGTAGGTAGAAATAGCTCTTATAATAACAATTGCGCACTATCTCTTTTTATAGTGCTGGTGAGGTGAGCTCTTTTAGATAAATGCTTTCACTGCCACTTTGCAGTTTCAGACCATTATGCATGGACACATCTGTGTCAGTCCAAACCTCCCTTACCGCAGACACATTTTATCTTATGAGCATACCCTTAATCCTCCTGGGAAATCTGCTGAAATGGTCCTAACTGTCAGCAGACAGAGGCGAGAACTCGAGAGTGTTTGTAGCTTGGGATGGAATGGGCCAAACATGGCAGCCACATGCCCGTCTCTTCCTACAGGTGTGTGTGTGGTCTTGGTAAACCCTCTCAACTAATCACATTCTCAGGGGTATATAAGCAGCGTCTTAGCTTACCTTCTTCCGATGGTGTCGCTCAAGCTCCTCCCCTTCTCCACATTAGGCCTACATTCATTGCTCTATGTATTCTCAAAGAGGGGGTCTAAAAGCTCGTTCTCAATTTAAAAACAAACTTTACCCATGGACTGCACACCAAACCTGTTTTCCTATACATTTTTGCCCCATGATTATATGATCAACCAAACTTATGAAACGGGGGCAAAATGTCCCCAGATGGCAGTATCCAAAATCCTTGTCCTTGTGGGGACATTTTTGGTTCTCATGAGGAAAACAGCTTATAAATCACACCGAATTATATTTTTTGAAAATGCAGAAAGTTTTCTGTGATGGGTATAGAATTAGGGAATAAAATTCAGTATAGTTTGTACAGTACCAAAAACATTGTGTCTAGGAAAACTTTTGGATTACATTTAGATTACTTTTGTGCTAACCCTTATTTGATGTCACATATTGTAGGATAATCTTGTACTATTTTGACAGATACTAAGAAAAAATATATTCCAAAAAATATATTCTATTCACCAACAGGAGCGTCAACAGATTATTTTTAAAGTGCAATGTATGGACAGTTAATACTTCAAAATACTAACACTAATGTACCTGTTAGTGTTTGCTGATAGTAACACTGAATAAAACAAAATCACATCTTATGATTTTAAAACATTTACTTAAAATTAAGTACATTTAGAAAACAGCAACATTACAAAAACAAATATTGAAAAACAAGAAATTGCAATATCACTGCTACATCAAATATTTAATCTATATTTCTTATATTATTATTATTTCATATATATATTATATACATTTAATTTATATTTCATATATATTCATATTTCCCCCTCACCGGCGGAAAAACTCGAAGAATCACGAACGTATATAAGCGGCAGGTTTATTTTGAAAAAATATAAACGTAAAAAAAATGAAAAATTAGGAGAATCAATGAATTGTGAACAATTTACTGCCATTGTGTAAATAATATGTAATCATGTTATCCATAAAAAAGTAACTGTAGTCTGATTAGGAGTATTTTAAAAAGTAGTTTACTCTAATTACAAATTCTTGATTTTTGGAATCTGATTACGTAATCCAGCTCTGTTAGGCAGGGATCCTCGAGATCCACTTTCCTGCAGAGTTTAGCTCCTACTTTGATCAAACTAGTTTCATACTTTCTAGTAATTCTGAAGAACTTGATTAGCTTGTTCAGGTGTGTTTGATTAGGTTAGATTAAACTCTGCATGAAAGTGGATCTCGAGGGCCAGATTTGAGAACCCCTGGATTAGGACATGCTCACTTCCAACTGGAATTTGCTACTGCTTCATTCACTTACTGCTCATGCACTTCCATTAACTCAACTCAATACTGTCCTCTGCAGGACAAAACGACACATCATTCCCTTTCTTTGAGGTTTTAAAAACAGATTAACCACTTAATATTAGACAACATAGTTTTCTTTTTTTGCATATAATAACACCTCAAGTAATGAAGTAATAATTACACAGTTCAGTCTCATTTCAGGACATTTATAAGCAAATGTAGATATTTGGCCAGTAGCGGCTCCTGACTGTAAATTTACGGAAACACAGAACACAGAAAAAACGGAACAGAAACCAAATCTGAAGTGGCATAAAACCACGAAAATGTTCATTTACACATAGCTGATTAATGCTTCTCTGAAGCGGCATATATTTACACAGGAATTAAAATCATGGAAAATAATGCTTTGAACATACCAATTTAGGTATTACAGTTTTAACAAAAAGTCTTATAAAATTAAGAGTTTAACTTAACAATAATGAAATAATAGCCTATAAAAATCGAAATAAATAAAATACGAAATTAATTTCCCGTGGGTGCTATATCGCACGTATTTGTCTTCTGTGGTAGGCTACTGATAATTATTTTCTATTTCTTCATAAAATTGTTCCAGCTTTATTACACCAGGTACATCACCGCAGGATTAAAAAGGTCGAAAGTTGTTTCAAAGAGCTAGAGAGTCACTTTGGAACAGGCACAACAAATGAACACCGGCTCTGCAGCGAGAGCCTCCGCTGACTGCACGCTCTCCTCCCCAAACGGTCTAGACGTTATAACTCCGTTATATTATAGATCGCCGTTGTACTATAGAGGGTATGCATCGACGTCACTTTCCCGCCGAAAACGCGCTCCCTCAGCTGGACTGAGTGGCAAAAGAACCTGCTGCATGACTGGATTTAATAGGGGAAACTGCGAAAACGGAGTAAAACAAACGATTACACTAAAGGTTTGACTTGAAAGTGTTTCTTACAACTTGTCAAATCCATGGATATTGACATGTAGCCAGGAGTCGTGTTTCCTGACATTTGTGCCTGATTTCGACGCCGGGGAAATACATAAAGCAAATCTGCCTCTGAATAATTTATATAACTACAATAGGTTTAAATCCGCGTAATCACGTATATGTTATATATATCGTCATATTGTCCAGCCCTAAAATATAGTTTTATATTATAGTTTTTTGTCAGTGTTTATTTTAAAACACACAATTATGCAGAATATAAGATGGAAAATATTTAATTGATGATTTGTCAACATAATAACAATACAATACGGTATGATTTTACCTCAAAATCCAACAATTTGACACAAAATGATAACTGCAAATCCATGTTTCTCTGCCTGGAGTCCAGCTGTTTCTGTGAATTGCAGTGATCCATTTGCTTCTTTTTTTTCTGTAGCTTTCGGCAGTCTTTAAGTACCTCAGGTTTTGTGTCAAAGCTATTTGTACAGTCAACCACAAAGCTCTTTCTCGTTGTTGATGTGTTTTGTGTGTTTTTCGCGGCATTCACGCTGAAAACCAATGCTGCCGCTCAGTCTTTTGCCACTATGGCGTTATTTTACTGTCAAATGTCGAGATTACATTATTGTGAATAGGTGAATAGGGTAAAAAAAAACTAATAGATATCACCATACTACCCCAGGTGATTGATTACATTAAAAATTGCAAAAAAGTTTTGTATAACAAGTTTTCTAAAATGTAATGTTTAAATATGCAAATGAAGCGTTATCTAATTAAATATGCGCTAATTTGCATACATTTCTAGAATAAAAAAATCTGAATATTGGATGACATCAGGTTCACAGTTCTTCTTTAATTTTTTGGACATATTAAATTCAAAGGTTTTAACCCTGGGAATTTTGGATATCTCTTTTTATCACTCCATAAATGAGATAATGTGTTTTCCCATCAGGCTACCAAAATGTATCACCGCCCTGCCCGACGGGCTATCTTAAAGGGTCATAAAACCCCAAAACACTTTTTTTGAGATGTAAACAGATATGTATAGGCTGCACATCATTGAAAACACTAAAGGTACTCATTAATGTTATTCATAAGTGAAATTTTTTTATTTTTGCATTTTTCAGAGCGATTTCTGTCTTCCAGTTTGAAAAGCTGAGTCGGGGCAACGTCACAAAATCTGACGTCATCGTGTACTTTTGGCCCAAGTCTACGTCAGCATGTTCGACCATGCCCATCATGGTCGAACATGCTGACGTAGACCGTCTCGAGCGATTCTCGACATATATTCATTACATAAAGCTCCAATCCAATCACTGAGCTGTAGTATGCATAAGACTATAATTGCGGTATTATGCATGAGGAAGTATCACTTCTCTCGCCTCGGTCCAGTGTCGGCGCTGTGGTGGGGCATTCGAGGGCCGTGCCCCCCCTAGCGGTCATTGATGCCCCTCCTACCACAGGCCTTGGCGTGGCCCCCCCCAAAAAAAACCTTTTAGTTATTCTTTTAATATTAAATGTACAAACTGTAACTTAAATGAAATAAAATTAAATCAACGGGGAAAACATTAATTTTGGTTGTTCATGACATGTTACTAGGCTTGGTCATCATAGGTCAATGCTTATTGGTCGCTGAGTAAACTTGTTACATTTGATTTTTAGCACGCTGCGCGCATAATCCATTTCAGTTTGTCCGTCTTTATCATAGACATTTAGCGCTAACTGTTAGCCTAATTAACTGGAGCGTAGATTCAGCGAGCGCAACTCACAACTGGCAAGTGCACTTGCAGCACTAAATCCAAAGGCCGATAACTTCCTTGATGTGAAAGCTGTGAAGCATATTCTCGACCTGTCACAATCGATTATGATTGACGCTGAGTTTGAAGTTGCTAAAGAGTTTTTAATGTCACAAAAGCAAGCAATGCAGAGAAACTGGACCATACAGCACATCATCTCAACGTTCCACAACCATCTGATTGCCATGTCCAGTGTGCTGACTGCTTTCAAACATGCATTAACATTTGGCGCATCCACAGCAATGTGTGAGAATTCATTCTCCACTCTGAAAAATATTTTATCAGAACACAGATGCACAATGCTACACGAGAGAAAGGCCAGGTTGGTGCGGCTTGCATTCGAGAAAGACTTGACACGCAAATGCACAAGCGAATGGAAGGACACAGTACTTAGACGTTTCAGCAGCAACACTCGTCGCCTGCAACTCTTCTGAGGGTAAGTCATTTGTTAATTTCACTTATTAAAGCCAGCCCTGGCTTTGATGATAAGGCCTACTAAGCAGTAGAATTGTTGATGAATGTTTGCTGGGTCTATGTCTTTTATACTTGGCTGCCTGTAAGATATGCTTATGTCATTTCTGCCTGGTGCGTGGCTTGTCCAATTGGCTACTTGCTGCCCGAATGCGTGCCTCAGTTATGTCAGCGGTCCTGTCCTGTTACTTATATGTTGTCCAGGGGTGTTTTTGATGATGGTGGAGGCTGGTGTTGTCTAATGTTTATAACCAGTGGTAGGCCTACTTAATGGTTTTCTGGAAGTGCATAAACTGTTGAGAGGTGGATGAACTATTTCTGACATGTCAGAGATGGGTAAACTGCATTTATTTGCGTATAGCCTCAACGACAGCCCTACGCTGTGTGTGACTGAGCTGGATCTCGAGTAGAGAGAGGGTATAACTTTACCCCACCCCTTTCTGCCTTTTAATGTGACTCCCAAGCGGCAACCTCCCTCCTTTTCGCGTAAGGCCAATACGGAAGTGGATTAAACTGCAATTCATCGACTGGCCGCTAGGGACAGGCTCCAAAAGAGAGCAGAATCTCATTGAGTCCCATGTTAAAGTGCCTAACTTTACAGCAGAAATAAACATGTTTACAAGTTGGTGCAAATTGTGGTTTTGGTCTATACAGCTAGTTTTGCACTTCATGACAACTGTGAGAGGGGTGAATTTTTTTTATAACTCATTCATTTGAATATATTAAACCTTAAAGTTCTGCATAATTAAGGGCATGGTCACTTGAGTGACAGGTGGATCGCGCTGCTGTCTGTGAGCCGTCACGTTACCTCAGCTAATTCCAGCCGCTGAATTTGGCATCTCTGCCGTGTTTGTGCTTTTTTCGGGATTATTTTATACAATAAAATAATATGGTTTGCTGCGTTAATAGTCGAGACAGATGTGCATCTGTAGATGTGCTCGCATGCGGAAGGAAAGGATCGTGGCATTGGCTAAAAGTTTTGTTCGTGAGATTACTATGACTATGGCTGGAGAATATGCCTCTTAAGACACCACAAACTCCGACAGCACTGCTTGGATATTATAACTAAAACTGCTGCATTTTGGACGCAGGCTCATTTTTTGGTGAGATATATACAGTTTTACAACATAAACGCTGCCCAGGTTGCATAATTTCTTGAAGAACGATGATGGAGAGCAGATCATTCAGAAGAAATGTGATGCAATTGCAAACAATGGATAATATATTAATATTTCATGGATTTAACGCTTTTGTGGACAAAAAGTACAGTTTTTTTTGTTTTTCAATGGACACTCATGGACATCCCTGACAGCAACATGGTTTAGCCCAGATCTGGCCCATATCTGGTACATGTGGATTACACGTGGGCCGGATCTGGGCCGACACTATGTTGCTGTCAGGGATTTTACCCAAGTGCAACGGATTGGATTCATGTCGCGATCACTATTTCATTATAAAGGTATGAAGTCCCGTTTGATTTTTCGTGTTGTCATGTGCAAACCTGACACAAATTTCAATTACTGGTGCTGGAGCATATCGTAAAAAAGACGTCGTAGATTGACAGTAAACCTTTATAACTTTCTGATGATATAACTTATCTTTATTAACTAATAAAGATAATTTATATCATTAGAATATTAATATTTTAGATAGTATCTCCTTTGCCTGCTAACATGGTCACATCGAGCTAGGCGGCATGGCTTTAGTAACCATGGCAGTGGCACCTCAGTTCAACTACGTCCCGCCTCTTTGCCCATTTTCAGTTATCCGGGAGTGACGTGCGGTGACGCGCAGCTAAGATGGCAGCGGCCTCATTTTCGCCTCAAAACTGCTCTTCAGAAATCTACGGGTGACGTCACGGACACTACGTCCATATTTTTTTACAGTCTATGGCAGTGGCGAGGCCAGAAATCTTCAAGTGGGTGGACCTTGGTGAAATAGGGTGGACCTCTATTTTTTGTCTAATATATATAATGCGTCAGTTATGCAGTGATGCGCTATGATATCTCGGGGCAAATGAATTGCAATATTAATTTAATAATAAAGTAGCATGATAATAACAAAAATTATTTAATAGCCCTGCATGCCCGTCCGCTATATGCCACTGTGAAGGGATAAACGGCGTTCGGGCACGGCATCAAATCGATTAACTGATTTATCCAAATCCACATGGGCCGTTCAGTGTTCAGTACTGTCTCATGATGTTTCTCATGTGTTTTCAGTCGGAGCAAGCAAGAAACTTTTAGCCTACTAGACTGTGGAATAGCTTTGACTCTCCGCACAACCGAATTTTTATGACCATGTGTGTGCATGCGCCGAACGCGTATTTCCGCGCTCGTGGGCAAAGGAGTAGAAAGACTTGCACGCTCAACTGTGCGCGAGACGGAAGGGAACGTGGGAAATTGACTATACCCGGGCCTTAACCGCTCCAAATTGCTTGCATTTGCTTGTTTGGAGAGTTACCGTCATAATGGTGTGGGGGAAGGATACAATAGCCTACTGAACCAAAGCTCGATTTAATTTCATTGTCATCACTTCATTTTTAAATTGTTTATACACAGGTGAATGTGGATTGTTTTGCTGTAATCTACCAGCAGTCCAGCACAAATGGAAAATATGTTCGCGTGAGATCGCATTACAGCAGAGAATTCAAATGTCACAAAAGTGCTGTTCATTCACCTCTGCCTGCTCTAGCTGCGTTCAAACATGCGAGCCGTAGGCTACCTTCAGCACAGCAGCACATGTGTTGTTTGTATTTTGCTCGCGATGCGGTCAGAACTGGAGTTTGAATACGAACACATGAAAAATATGACTGTTAAGCCTTGTTTCACGAGTTCACACTTACAAATAAGTCAGGTATATTAATTGGTAAACGTATTTGGCGTGCTGTCAGGGGAGAGGGCTCTGAGCTCGGTAATCGGCCCGAACACAGAGTACCCCCCCAAAAATGCAAAATGTTAGCTACGGACAGCAGCCGGGAACTGTAACTGTAACCCCCCAAAAATATAGAAATAAGGCTAATGTTTGCAAGGAGAAAGCTGTCTGCCAGATCGGGAGGGTTCTATCTGACGGGAGTTCAATACTCACAGCGAACTGATGAATATAAATCTCTTCGACCAGCAAACTAAGATAAGGTTTAGATGTTTTGGCTGGGGGCGCCTGCAGCATCCGACGGGAGTTCAATACTCACAGCGATCGGATGGGTAAAACCCCACCGGCCAGAACATCAAGGAGGAATGGTATCCGACGGGAGTTCGATACTCGCGGCGACTGGAAGGGTAGCTTCAGCTGAGGGGGCCCCTTTAGGTGTCCGACGGGAGTTCAATACTCACTGCGATCGGACGGGTAAACCCCTGCTGACGGTGGGTGGATGTTTAGATTGGGGGCTCTTGCGGCATCCGACGGGAGTTCAATACTCACTGCGATCGGATGGGTGAGCCCCCGCTGACGGTGGGGAGGACGTTCAGTAATTTTAGATTGGGGGCTCTTGCGGCGTCCGACGGGAGTTCAATACTCACTGCGATCGGACGGGTAAACCCCCGCTGACGGTGGATGGATGTTTAGATTGGGGGCTCTTGCGGCATCCGACGGGAGTTCAATACTCACTGCGATCGGATCGGTGAGCCCCCGCTGACGGTGGGGAGAACGTTCAGTAATTTTAGATTGGGGGCTCTTGCGGCGTCCGACGGGAGTTCAATACTCACTGCAATCGGACAGGTAAGCCCCCGCTGACGGTGGGGAGGACGTTCGGTAATTTTAGATTGGGGGCTCTTGCGGCATCCGACGGGAGTTCAATACTCACTGCGATCGGACAGGTAAGCCCCACAAGAGGGTTTAGCGGGTTGGTTTAACTGATAAGGGTTTGGTGTGCTTCTTTGATGTGGAAGCGGTTAGATCTGATGTAGCTTTTGAAAGCTTCGGATGACCAACGACCGAGAGCTTGAATCTGCTGCTGGGAGAGACCTTTTTGGGCAGCTGTGGTCGCCGCTCCTATGCGAAAAGAGTGGTTTGAAAAGTGTTCCGCTGGGATGCCAGATTGGATCAAGATCAATTTGAGATGTTTTTGAAACCAAAAACGTGTGACTGGGTGGTTTGAATCATCTGTGAAGAGTGGATCTGAAGGGGATTTGATTTGAGAATTCCTGAAATGGAGGTAGGATTGGAGGGTTTGGTAAGGTTGTATGGGTGATTGGAGGTTGAAGATGTAAATGAAATGGCCTTTTTTGGTCTGGTCTGTTTTACTCTGTTACTGTTTACTCAAGTAGGAGATGGTTTCATTATCTAACAAGCATAAATCTGAAATGGTGGGATGAATTTTAAGATTAAAATTGGAGGTAATGGCGAGTTCAGAGCATCTGAGAAAACCAAAAAAAGCCAAAATGAACATGGCATCCAGAGTGCGAGCGGTGTTAATAGAATGATATCCTAGACGGAGTGTACGGATGCATCGGGTGAGTAAGTCTAATGTTAGAGGTTGTCTAACGTCTGGGCGGGTAGGATGGGTTTTTTGGATGCCTTTAATAAGCAGTGATGTCTGCGAGTTTGTTATTCCAGAGGAGGGTGAGCTGAAAATTAATTTGTGAAAAAACTGGATTCCACTTAAATAGCCTTTAATGGAACCAACCTGGAGGTTCTTGGCTGTGTTGAGGTAAGAGATGAAGGACGTAATGGTGAGCAGAGAGAAATCTGGGAACGGTAAGTTAAAAATTAGATGGAAAGTTTTAAAACATCTCCAAGCTGTTAAATATGATTGGAGGGTCCGGGGGGAAAAAGCTTGAAAGATTGAATTGAGAGAAGCGTCAAGCAGTAGTCTCAGAGTGTGGTTTATGGGAAGATTAATTCTGAATAATGAGGTACTGGCGTCGGGTTGGGGTCCGCTTCTGGAGCCAGCTGTCTGAATTTCTGGAAAGCAAAGCGTGAGAGAGTCAGCAATTTCGTTTTTTGACCCGGGTACATGCTTAGCTGTTATAATGAATTGATCGCAAGCTGCTATCCAAATAAGGCGTCTTAGGAGTGGCATCATGGCAGGTGCATGCGAGCGGGTTTTATTAATGCAATGCACAGTTGCTTTATTGTCGCAGTAGACGATTACGTTATTTGTGGACCATTCTTTCCCCCATAGAAAAGCTGCGACGACGAGAGGATAAAGTTCAAACAACGCTGAAGAGTCTGGGAAATGCGTCGCGTCTAAGAGCTGAGGTGGCCAAGTAGATGCGAACCAACGGCCTTGATAAAATCCGCCGAAGCCAATGGAGGGAGCTGCGTCGGTGTAGAGCTGAATATCGATTGGGAGGGACACCAACGTATTATAGAAAAAAGATAATCCGTTCCATTGTTTAAGGAAGGTTATCCATAATTTTAGTTCGTCACGGCATGGATCAGTTAGGGAGATTTGGTCTTCTAACGCAACGACGGAGGATGTGAGGGAGAGGAGATGCGAGATGAAAGGGCGGCCTTGCGGGATTATGCGTATAGCGAAGTTTAGGTGGCCGAGCAGAGACAGAAGTTTGCGCTTTGAGCAACTTGAGCTGTCTAGCACCGTGGAAGAGACCAGAATTATTCTGTCGATTTTCTCTTTCGGTAGAGAGGCCTGGAATTTGACGGTGTCCAGATTGATGCCCAGGAATTCAATGGACGTGGCTGGGCCACTGGTTTTGTCATGGGCGATCGGAACACCCAGCTCGGAAAAAACCTTTTGGACTGTAGTGAGATGCGCTGCTGGGATGGCATCAGGGGGTGAAATTATTAAGAAGTCGTCGAGCAGGTGAATAAGGTAAGGAATTGCGTAGTTGTTGGAAAGAATCCAGCAAATTGCTTCAGACAGCATGTCAATAATCTTAGGGCTGCTTTTGCAGCCGAAAGTTAGGCGGACGGCGAAGTAATATTTTTCATGCCAACGGACGCCAAATAAATGCCAGGAGTCTGGGTGGATGGGCATCACTTTAAATGCTGAAGTAATGTCGACTTTGGCGAGCCAAGCGCCACGACCGGCGTTTTTGATTAATAATATTGCTTGGTCGATGTTATGGTACTGAAGAGAAAATTCTTCGAGTGGGATGAGGCTGTTTATGCTTGGAAACGGAGAATTGTGCGGGGCTGAGAGGTCGATTATTAAGCGTTTTTTACCGGAGAATTTCCTTGTAGCCACTCCGATAGGGCTGATGCGAAAGTGTTCGAAAGGAGGAATATCGAAAGGTCTGATCATGAAGCCTGAATTAACTTCCTTATTGATCAATTCGTCCACTGTTTCGGGCTCTGTAAGAGCAGATTGAAGATTATCACAAATAATATTTTGTAATGGAATGCTTTCTAGACCTGGTTCAAAACCATGTTCGAGACCAGACAGCAAATATTTGGTAAATTCGGGATCGGGGTGCTGAGACAATTCGGATGACAAACGTAAAATATTCACAGGAGTCGACAAGTAATTTTTAGAATTTTTATTGGTAGATTTATGTACAGGGCATACAGTGCGAGCGTGGGCGCCGCCGCAGTAATTGCAGATATGCAAAAAACGACAGCGATTTCTTAGGCAGCCGCCTGTATTAAAGTGGTTGCAGACCTGACGTCTAGAGGAAAAAGCTGAGCCTCTTCCGAATGAGTCGAAGTTTGTAGCTGGCCGTGGAACGTAACTCGTAGATTTTTCTTGGTTAGGGACTGGGATAGGAGGAATTGACGGATTTACTTGGGGACGTTTTCGTTGATTTTTTTCATGTTTTTAATGGCTAAATTGTTATATTTTGTCCTGTTTAATTGTGTTTATTGCTATGCCATATTTTGCTGTAGCCTACAGATGAAGTTAATACACTTAAAATTCCAGTTATGGACAACAAGAAAATTTTTGAATCGTTCTTTACACACTCTTCTTCGACGACTGCACATTGTGCTCAGTACTGTGCGTGTTGCCACCTAGTGGACTCTTCTTTCCTGCTTGCGCATGCGCTGTTGCACGCGCACCGTCCGGACGGGGTGCACGAACGCGGACGGCTGAAGTATACCCGGGGCTTAAACGAGGCTAAAGTATACTACACCACGGATGCACGCGGATGACCGCGTTCGACACATGCGCAGTATAGTTTTTTTTTTTCTACGCTCTACCAGACATCGGAGAGCAGCACTGAGACATGCCATCAACGGGACATTCTCTGGGCATGATCGGAGAAGAAAAGTAGTGCATCCTTTCCCATATTTTTACTTATCTCCCTCCATGAATTTGCCGCCCTAAACACGTCTTTGTACTCTTTCAAACATGAATTGTACAAATTTGGGTACTTTCTAATCTCTTCGCACAAACGCTGGTCAAGTTCTCCATCCATTGTTGTGTTTTTCTGTTTTTTCAAGCGTGTTGTTTGTAAACCGGTCTTTTCACACTCTTCTTCGACGGCTGAATACTGTGCGTATTGCCACGTAGTGGACTCTTCTATACTGCGCATGCGCTGTTGCACATGGACTGTCCGCGCGGTCTCGAAATTTGGGGTGCAAGTGGCCGGCCGCGGCCGAAGTATACCCGGGGCTTTACACACCAGCCGCACCGCGGTGCGTTTGAGAAGCGTCCCAGAAGCGGCTCGTCGCGCCGCTTCGCTGTAGGCGCCTCGCCTATTTTTGATGGATGCCGCGTCCAAGACGCGCAGCTCAAATACAAAATAAAGTCAAAATAATCACCCTGAGTAAACTCCTGCTCATATTTCACATCACGATGCCAGAAAATGAAGACAAGAGATTCGAAGTTGTAAAACTTGAAATTTCTTTGTTCTTGTTGTCCATAACTGGAATTTTGTATGCCTACAGCAAAATAAAGTATTGCATAGCAATAAACACAATTAAACCAGACAAAATATAACAATTTAGCCATTAAAAACATGAAAAAATCTAAGAAAACAACGTCAGACAGGAAAATCTAGTGGTCTTGCGAATCCAGCCGCTTCGCTTCTGAAATGCTTCTGGTGTGAGTTGACACCGCTCAGAGGACGGAACAAAACCTTGCCGGAGCCGTAACGCGCCGCACACACGTGCAGTGTAAACAAGGCTTTATGATATACACGCGGAGCGCGCATATGATCGGTTTAGGCGCGGAGCTCCGCGATGAGTTTAATAACACTAGCCACGTTGCACATAGCTCATACAGAATAAAGTATCCGTGTTTAAAGTTTTTATTTCACACATTCTCCTGCACCAAACATTAACCAGCACGGTGTAGTTATGGACACATATTTCATCAAGTCTTCTTCAAATGAATTATATGTGCAAACTGGACACTGATACAGTGGTGTAGCCTATCTGAACGCGACGACATGATTATTCTAATAGACAAAAGACTGATTTTGAGTGCAGTGCTCGTAAACGTAATAGCCTATTAGCCCTATTAAATATTCTTTCGCATTTCTCCCTTGTGCTTGGGAGTTTGTTGTCATTTTCTCCGTGCTCATATTATTCTGTATAATGAGTGTGTTCTATGTCTGTGCTTCATTGGTTGTTCTCTCCCCTCTTCCCCCCCTCTACACTCCCACTTTTCCAGAGCTTTACACACCCATTTAAACAGAGTTTTTGCAGCTCAGAGGTGTGAACGACCAGGGTAAAACGGGGGTTTCATGACCCTTTAAAGCTGCTGTCCGTAACTTTTTTTGTGTTTCAAATTTACAAAAATAATATAATGAAAATGTACAACATTTTCCAAATCGTGTTTTTGTCTTACCCTAAATCATTATGGTACACTTATAATAAGTGGACTATTTTAGACTGGCCTGGAAGGAACCGCTGCGGAGTAGCACAGTACCTGCGTGAACCTCCATAAACATAAACGGAGAGAAGTAGCTCCGGCTACAATCTTCTGCAAGACGCATGCAGTTCTGCTCCGCTAGAGTGCCAAAAAGGACGGACAGAAAAGAAAACATTCTTTTCTTGATGTGCATTGTTCACTCTCTTGACTTGCTATTTGAAGGAAAAATACGATCGCGGAAGTTTTGATCATGCTGATTTGGCCGTGTGTGTGTATATGTGTGTGTGTACTAAAAAATAAATAACAGTCAAATTAATTGCGGGTGGATCAGAGATAAATCATTATTGTGTTTGTTTGATAAATACACAACTCTCTTTTCATGGTAAAATGCAATGAAAATCAAGGAAATCAAGGAAAACATACGCTTAGAACACCTCCTAGTGGTCATTAAATAAAACACAAAGGAACCCAAATGAAATAAAGCCTATATCTATTCGTAGCTTGGGTTGAACATATAGCCTATAGTCTCGTGTTTGTGTTTGTGTTGTAAGCTGCAATAATGGAAACAGTGACAATTTAAGATTGTTTAGAGTATAAAGGAAATGTAATTTTAACTTTTACCTTACGTTTAATCTTTTGTTGCTGAATGAAAGAGATTGCATGCACAGTGGAGAAAATTGTGAAAAATCGATGATGTGTGTATGTGTGTGTGTGAAAATGTTAAGAGGCACATGGATTTATGGTATTTACGGTATTTCAGTGCTGCTTATCCAAAAAAAGACAGGAAATTTCAGATTTTCAAATTCATATTTTCAAAATTTTAAAATTCATAATTTCAGTTCAGTTAGAACCAAATACATATGTGTTTTTGTTTATGTATTTGTTTTTGATTGATATTTCGACTCCAGTCCAAATTTCTACATAATTGTCTTTTTTATTCTGGCTAGTTAAATTCTTTTCGGTGTAGCAAATTAGCTCAAAATAAATATGAATAATTAATCATAACTAGTTATAATTAATTATTAATATTTGGATCAGTTAATAAAATTAACTTAATGTAATAAAATTAATATTACAATCAATTAACCTGTTGTCCAATGAACGCACAGTGTTAATTGTTTATTAATTCTAAGAAATGTTCATTTCCAGGTTATGGGAAATAACAATCTTATTGTAAAGTAATACTAAAAGCCTGTAGTCAGGACCAGCATGAATAGGGACTCCGGTATGTGAGCGCAAAACACAGACAACTTTACGTGTGACATGAACAAGACTTTATTAACTAGACTAAACACTAAAACTACTCTAACATTCACACACAAACATGCATACAGTTTACCGAGAGAGAGAGCTAAAGCAGAGTACAGGAAAGCAAGAAGTTACAGTATTGTTGGACATTCAGCAGATCAACAGCCTTGAGCAAACCATCAGTTTAGTTTTAACAGGCCCTTCTGTAAAAGGGGTAAGGATACTCAATGTATCAGATAATGAGACAAAGGTTGATACTTGCATGTCTCTCCAAGTTGAATTAAAACTGTCCTGATGCAATTTGTGGAGGCTTCCGTTGAATCTTTGCTGATATTGTCTTGATGAAAGAGAACCAGTTGGATTCAGAGGATCTTTGGTGAATGGAAGTTTCTAGGCCGAAGCCTGGCACAAGCTTAGGGTTCCGTAGAAGCTTCTAGCTTCTACAGCCTCATCTTAACATCAGCATTTGTCAGTAAAAGAGAAGAAGAAGAGCAGGAAGAGAAGAGCAATTTGATCTTGTGATCAGTGAATATAAGGGGTGAAGATGTCACACCCTCTTGAGGTGTCTGAGCCAATAAGGAGTTTCCCTTTCAGAGGGAAGTTTTACGAGTCTTTGTTCTGTAGCAAGATATTAGCATAAGACCCTGGATTGGATGAATGAGAGAATAACCTTCTATATTCTTTTAATACTAATATGTCACAGAGTTAGTAACATGTAACATAAATGACCAAATAGGAAATGAAAGTTGGAGTCCGTAGATACCAAACATGTTGCCAATGTGATCTCAGTTAACTATGAATTCCAGCTCTGGAATATATTAATACCCAAAATAGTTCAAAAGAGAAAATGAACAAATAGAATAAAGCCTACACTCTAAAAACTCCTGGGTTATTTCTTTAACCCATTTTCTGGGTTATTTGTGTTGGGTTAAAATTATGGGTTATTTTTTCAGAGAGTAACCATTTTCTGGGTTATAGGGCTAATATTTTTACCCAATTCCTGGGTTGTTTAGGTTTCTGGGTTATTTTTCAAAGAGTAACCCATGTTTTGGGTTAACGCCCCTTCCCCCCGCTGTTCTGGAATTTTCTCACAACAGTCGTTTGAAATAACCGTCACTTGAACTCGATTTTGGCCTGGGCTTCTTCGGTGCAACTTCATCGCGTATTCAAGGTAAGCAAGTATTTTCAGTGTCAATGTAATGTTTCTGTGTCCATGTCCCCGTTGCTAGTTTAGCACCATTTGCTGAAAAAATGACCATGGCTTACCGTGGTAACTTAATTCTGTGGTTAGCATGTAACGTTAGCCGCCCGCGGATATCGCGACAACATCTAACTAGTTTAAAGTCCGTGTAAAGTCAAAATAAATATGTGTTTTGAGTTTGTCAGACTAAATGAGAAAGTGTTATTAACCACCCAGCCAAATTTGAATGATTAAAAATAATGATAAGTTCATGAAATTAGGTGTCAAAATGGTTGAAATGCTTTTTACACATCGTTGAGAAATACATGTATGACCTATTTAATGTGTTTAGAAGAAAATGACTGAATTCACTTTACACGGTCTTTAAATTCTATTTTTCATAAACTGTGCTGTACTTATCTCATTGTTATAATACTGATAATAATACGATAAGTGCAGTGCAGCTAATGGCGACTTCATGCCGCATTAAGGGGGTCGAACACAGGACGAGAAGCGCCGCGCCGCGTCTAGGACAACTCGAGGTATCGCGTACTTTCTCAGTTTATGGCCAGCAATATTGTTATGTTTTAGGACATTGTGGAATTAAGATAATGTCAGTACTATGTTATGATTGTACTGTATAATTAAATACAACCGTGCGGGATGTCTGCAGTCTGAACACTTTTCCTCAGAGCGTCCGTTAACTGATGAATTGAGAATATCACCTAAAAATCCAATAACATCAGCAATTTTCATTCAAGCAGCTGATTTCTGTGAATTAATGTAAAACTAAATTTATATTGTAGCACATGTGAAGTCAGTATATTAACGACAATTTGAGACAAATAAGTGTAAATTTAATATAAATCTATGTACATGGCGCTGCGGGATTTTGAACAAGGTCCTGAACTGTTGCTGCCTGGGCGCCGCCGGTGTGTGTAACTTACACCCATAGAGAATAATGTGTTTGAATATTAAATACGCTTCTCGTCCGTGTGCGACCCCCTTTAGCCGTGGCTAGAGCGACGAGGCAACACAATAGTTGAGTTATGTTAACCAGCTGCGCTGTGCTTATCATATTATACAGTGCTCTACTGGCTTAAGTAGTGAGAGTTAAAGCAGCGTGTCAAGTCTTCAAATTGTTGCTAACATCTATTGCTATGTTTTCTCTAGGTCATTTTAAATGGACAGCTTTGTCGCTGATAAGCTAACTGAGTGGCAGAGGTCTGAGCTGATAGAGAATTTTAGAGGTGAGCGTTTTACTCTTTAAAGGGATAGTTCACCCAAAAATGAAAATGTGATGTTTATCTGCTTACCCCCAGGGCATCCAAGATGTAGGTGACTTTGTTTCTTCAGGAGAACACAAATTATGATTTTTTTAACTCCAACCGCTGATGTCTGTCAGTCATATAATGCGAGTCAATGGTCACACAATTTATAAGAGTCAATAAACATGCACAGACGAACCCAAATTAAACCCTGCAGCTCGTGACGGCACATTGATGTTCTAAGACACAAAACGATCGGTTTGTGCGAGAAACCGAACTGTATTTATGTCATTTTTTACCTCTAAAACACCACTATGTCCAACTGCGTTCAGCATTCGCTTAGTGAGGTCTGATTGCGCACTGACAGCGGCAATGATGTCTTGCACATATACTTCAATGAGTGCGAGACATCACTGCCGTTGTCAGAGCGCGGTCAGACCTCACTAAGCGAATGCTGAACGCAGTTGGACATAGTGGTGTTTTAGAGGTAAAAAATGACATAAATACAGTTCGGTTTCTCGCACAAACCGATAGTTACGTTTCTTAGGACATCAATGTGCCGTCACGAGCCGCAGGGTTTAATTTGGATTCATCTGTGCATGTTTATTGACTCTTATAAATTGTGTGACCATTGACTCGCATTATAAGACTGACAGACATCAACGGTTGGAGTTAAAAATCATCATTTGTGTTCTCCTGAAGAAACAAAGTCACCTACATCTTGGATGCCCTGGGGGTAAGCAGATAAACATCAAATTTTCATTTTTGGGTGAACTATCCCTTTAAATGTGTCAGTGCAAGATTTTGTGACAGTCACAACTTCTTCGACAGTGGGGAAGGCATATCTATAATAACCCTTATAGTTAAAAGATACTTGTGCCTTGTCTTTAAGCTGTTATGGATAATAATGGGCCAGATATTCACCTTTGCATTAATGTCATTATTACACTTGTTAATGAAAGAAAAGATGGACAGTATAGACTGTCATTCACACAAAATGGGTAATGCTGCAAAAGAACCACATTAGTTAAATAGCAAATTTAAGTTTTTTCTTTTTTTTTCTTTTTTTTAAACTAAACAGAACAAAAAAGCAACAGCATTCCCTTAAAAGTGATTATTTGTTAGCTTGATAATCAAAGAGTGTCTGGTGAGTGGTTCACAATTGTCTCGACTTATTAACAATACTCATGTTGTCTTGTTTTCTGTCTTTCAGGTGAAGACAGAGATGAGGAGGAATTTCTTCTCTTAGATGAGGATACTATCAAAAATCTTGTCCCTCAAGTTCAATCCAGTTATTGAATGTTGTCAAATGTTTTAGAGAGAATGAGTTGCTTATTTTTCTATTTTTTCTAATGTCTAATGTTATTACAGTGTGACCTAAGATAAATAGGTCCAAGTGTGTAGAGTTTAATTTAATATAATGCAATAAAAATGTAAAAGTGCTTGAAGTGTGTAAGTGCCTGAAGTTTTATTTTCTGGAATAAGGCATACTGGCATAGTAACGCAAGTTAGATTATTTTTGACCTTTCACCTTTTGTTAAAAAGGGACCTACTAATTTCTGGGTTATTTCAACCAAGATATTGGGGTTGTTCTTTTGACCCAGAAGTTGGGTTATATTAACTACAATGTTGGGTTATTTTAACCCAACATTTGGGTCAGGTATTTAACCCAGAAGTTGGGTCAAAAAGAATAACCCATTTTTCTGGGTTGAAATAACCCAGAAATTAGTTGGTCCCTTTTTAACCCAGGATTTGGGTCAAAAATAACCCATTATGGGTTATTTTTGACCCAGGAGTTTTTAGTGTGTATAAAAGGAAAGTCATGAGATGGGAAACTTGGATACATGTTTATACATTTCCCAAGTGGTTATATAGAGAATACATAGGATTAAGTGAGTTTATTTGTCCTTCTCAGGAAGAAGGAGTCACAAGTCACTAACATTCTTTCTGATCATATAAGTACCCTGTATCTGTAACAGGACACCTAGTTCTGTCAGTGTGTTAGTTACATTTGGGATGCTGGTTTTAGTTTTAGGGGGATGGGTTCACAGAACTTTGATAGTGGGAGTGAGTTTATGGGTAATTCATTAAATACAATGAATAATTGTGTGGCTGATTGATCCAGATGCTACATCGGGCTACCAAAATCTCAAAAGTGCCCGCCCGAAAGGCTACCAGGGATTTTGAAATGTTGCTAGCCCTGAGGCTTCAGTATTTCTAGAAGAAAGGTGGTTCCCCAGAGCATCAGCAAGTTGAATGCAACGTTTCATTCCCTTCTCAGACAACCGAGGTTACATCAGTGACCGTAGACAATCCCCAATAATTCAATAGAATGTGAGGGAATTCTAGGGAATACCAATATGGTGACATGGTGGCTGTCAAAAAGGCCAATTGTAAATGTACTTTCACTTGTGTCTTTATTGCCGGGTGCACATAATCGTATAATAGTCCTTTACGATTGTTGCTTGTCAGACTGTACGAACATGATCCTCATGTCACACTGTGGGATCTCAGCTGTCCTATATGTTAGATTGTATGACAGTCAAGACGCGTTAAAAATGGACACGCGCATGAAAACTTGTAAAACACCGGACATCAACCCATACACGTTCGGTGACAGTGAGCTGCATTACACGCGGGACTGAAATGGTGGCTAACAAAGACATCTCTAGCGTTAATTTCGATAATGGCTTGTCTTGAAAAACGAAGACAATTTGACGTTTGTCGTAGGAGAAGTCACGCTGCAGGACTGCGCCAAATCTCTTGACACTGCCAGAATTTAGTCGGAAGTAAAATTTGATCGCAGTGGTCATTAATCGGCTGTCGGTGAACATAAAACCAGCGATCAAAGACTACAGACTTTAGGCTAGGATTATAGGAATCTTTTAGGATTTGCAAAATTTGTCTCAGATGACCAAATTGTGCCCAAAATCGCACAGTGTGCACCAGCCTTAAGACATGTATTGGCGATCAGCCAATGATAGAGCGTGCTGTCAACGCTGCAGCGTAAAAACGCTATGCTCCGCCTATTTCCAGCAAGTGGCGTTGATTAGCGTTTTCAGAATATAGATCCTTATGGAGCGGGTGAAAGCCAAACAGACACTAAGCTTCCTTCATGTTTGGTATTGTATGCGTATATAGTATAAAACAAGTAAGTGGATTTATGCACTGTATTTTGTTAATTGTATTGTTAAATATGTATGATCCATTTATGAGTATCCTGAATTTATATAATGCTTTATGTTGATATTCGTTGTTTAAAGGGCTCATGGTAGTGATTTGATTGTTTTGTGAATGCTGATTATTGTTCATGGAAGTGTTCATACTATATTCCCCATGTGAATTAATTTAGTTTATTAATATTGTGTGCTTATTCTAATTATGTGTTATATATTCTATTATTGTTAATTATTTATTTTATGCTTTGTTTCAGACCACACACACACTACCCAGACAGCAACATGGTGTGGCCCAGATCCGGCCCACATATGGTACATGTGGATTACACGCGGCCCAGATGTAGGCCGGATCTTGCTGTCAGGGTAGGGCTGCACGATATATCGGAATTATCGAAATATTGCACATGTGCATATCACGATGGTTTGCGATAAAATAATGATTTAATACTTATAAGTTATGTGTATTGTCAAAGTTTTAGGTCAATGCAGATAGTATACCATCTGGCAAGCGGATGTTATTTGTGATATGCGTGCGTGTGGATGATAGCGTGTGCGTGCTCTGACGTGCTCTCATAGCAAGCTAATCTGATAAAATGAGCCAGTCCGAGTCACCTGCAGCTGCTACTGACAATTTAGTGCCAAAGCGAAGAAGCACTTCAAAGATATGGCAGTATTTTGGTTTTAAAAGATATGACCACACGCAGAATGAAGTTATATGCAAAACATGTAAATCTCGAGTGGCAATGCAAAGGGGAAACACTACAAATCTTTTCAGTCACCTCAAAGCGAAGCACAACAATTTGTATCAGCAATGCTCAGCAGAAAAATCTTCAAGCACAGGTGAATCAACCCTCGTTCCCAAACCTGAGCAGCAATCCGTAGCATCAAGCTTTGATCTCTCGCTTTGAAAGCCAAACGCCATATTCTGCAAGCTCCCGCTGTCATAGAGAGATAACAGAGGGCATAACACAATATCTAGCAAAGGATATGGTTCCGATCGCCACAGTCGGGAAACCAGGTTTTTTTACACCTGATGAATTCCATAGACCAGTGGTCTTCACTATTTTTTTCAAGAGAGCCACACTGACAAAGTCAATAGGAGAGCCACTTTTACCACCAATAATCAAAAAGTTACATCCAGTACATAAAAAAATAATATAGTAATTTATATAGTACTATAGAGTTTTTGAGCCATACTGTAGTAAATTGTAGTATACTGTATTTACAACACTTTGTTAATGAATGCTACATCATACAATATTAACTGTAGTGAACCGATAAACTGTAATAAATATACTTTAGTTTTTACTACAGTAAACTGTAGTGTATTGTAGTATAATATACCCTATAGTTGTAGAAAACTTAGTACAGTATTGGGTAAAGTAATTTGTTTATACTATAGTTGTTATATTACCACAACAAATATAGAATTACCACAACAATATAATTCAAGTAGGTACTTTACTGTAATATGGTTCAAAAATACTATAGTATTTACTATAAATTACTATCATTCTTTATCATTTACCAGTCAAATTTGTAATTGAGACAAGATGATTTCCCTTAATGACAAAAAAGCAGGATTACCTGAATCCTGGGATGAGCAGAAGCATGCATTTCCTTGACTTTATGTTGTATTTGTAGCTTGTTTGCTATTGTGAGGCATGCAAGATGTTCATTGGCGAGGCGGTTTCTTTGTTTCCTCTTTATAGTGTTCATGGTTTAGATTTTTATTTTCAGATTTTCTAGACTATTTTAAGTCGTAATAGAGTACCTCAGGGATGACGTGTTTTTGTAGGCCAACCCGGAAGTTAGTGGCACACGGGTTCCCTCGGTTGAAAGCCTATTAATTTTTCCCATAGACTTTTGGAAAAATCGCAGTAAATAAGCTCTGTTTAACAAAGGGTTATGACACTTACACGTTTTGTCTATCAAGATAATCTTTACAAGTTAAAACAACATTTCTACATTTTGAAGTCTAAATAAAATCGTCAGATATAAAAAGCTAACAGTAGGCTATAAAAGGACTACAGCACGCCATGGTCGCGGATCAACGTCGTCACCACCAAGCTTCCACAAACTATTTAAAAAAATGCTGTCCAAATGTCCTGTTTGTCATGATGACGTCTAAAGTCCCCGCCAAAGGAAGTAGTCCATTTTAGCACTTTGTTAGCAACCGCCGTTTTTAAGACACAGTAAAGGTTTAAAAAAAAAAAATCACAAGCGGGTTATAACTGATGTGTTTTATGTCATAGATCAAAACGTGAAAATATTTAGAGGCTTTGTTAACCACAGATCTTATTTTAGGCGATTTAGCAAAAACCCATTTAAAATACCCATTGACTTTACGGCGTTGGAACCGGAAGCCCTAAAATGCTAACTCGCTTCCGGGTTTTGCCTACAAAAATGCGTCATCCCTGAGGTACTCTATGGGAGCAGGATATGTTAAAATATAGCGCATGTATGGTGGCCGGGAGAGCATCGCACTGCAAATGAAGAAAACACATGCAAATAGAAAAAATGGATTCGGCAGGCATGTATTCAGGATACTAGCGGGCAGCCACTCTCTCGGATGGTGTGTGGAGCCCTCCCTAGCTCTACAGCGCCCTACAAATTTCCAATGTAAATCTGTGGTGAAAAATGGAACTGTAGCACGCTCTCATAGAGAGCCATTGGGGCGGATTTTCACGTTAAGGCTGGTTCACACTGTGCGAATTTGGCCACGATTTGGTCGTCTGAGACACATTTTGCAAATCCTAAAAGATTCCTATAATCCTAGGCTAAAATCTGTAGTCTTTGATCGCTAGTTTGACATGTTCACAGACAGCCGGTTAATGACCGTTGCGATCAAATTTTACCTCCGATGAAATTCTGGCAGTTTTAGAAGATTTGGCACACAGTCCTGCAGTGTGACTTCTCCTATGATGAACATCAAATTGTTTTCGTTTTTCAAGACAAGCCGTGATCAAAATTAACGGTAGAGATGTCTTTGTTAGCCACCATTTGAGTCCCGCGTGTAATGCAGTTCACAGTCACCGAATGTGTGTGGGTTGATGATGTAAAACTCCGGACAAGTTTTCATAAGCGCGTCCGTTTTTAACGTGTCTTGACTGTTGTACAGTCTGACATAAATGACAGCTGAGATCCAACAGTGTGACATGAGGATCATGAACGTACAGTCTGACAAGCAACCATCGTTAAGGACTATTATAAAACGCACAGTGTGCACCCGGCTTTAGGCCGTATCACCGTATTTATTTACTGCCATGCGAGCCACAAATTAAAGGATTAGTTCACTTTCAAATAAAATTTTCCTGATAATTTACTCACCCCCATGTCATCCAAGATGTTCATGTCTTTCTTTCTTTAGTCGAAAAGAAATCAAGGTTTTTGATGAAAACATTACAGGATTATTCTCCTTATAGTGAACTTCAATGGCCTCCAAACGGTTGAAGGTCAAAATGACATGACACAAACTACGAAAACAATTTTTTGTCATTCATATTTTATTACATAAACAGTTTATACATAGAAAAAACTTATATTTTCGATTCATCAAAATATCCACCATTAGCAGCTATCTGACCTAAACTGGGTTCTAATTGGTTCAGTGTATTTTGAACTTAATTGGCAATCAATTGTTAATATTAATGACTTCTGTTGTGTATTTTGTTAATGCTGTTAGTGTAACTACATTTCCCATAATGCAATGTAACGTGTTTCCGGAAAACACAGTTACGTCTGTGAATACCAAAGTAAGTAAAAGAGCAGTCACGCTATGTCTCTGTGTGTGTTGTTCTTACCTGTATGAGCCATTATATTCTTGCCAAAGATACAATAAAGTGGTGTCGGGGATTTTGTTACTCTATGTGTGCTGTGTGGATGTGGAAAATGAAGCAGCTTGTCTGTGAAATTTCTGGAAAAGCAAGAAAATAATAAAGAGCTGGCTGCTAATGAGAGCGGGTGAATCAACTAAAAACCACCTTGATATATTTTCTGATCTACTCCAGTAGGATTCAATAAGCAGCGTGAGGATGACACTCTGAGTTGTAGAGGGAAAAGACCTCTGCCTCCTCCCCCCCCCTCTCCACACTTCATGGTAAAGAAGGGCTTGTTATATTGAGTGGCAACCAGCTGGGAAGAGGAGAGGGAGCTCCTCATCTTGCAAAAATGGGAAAACTGATATGGTAATTTTTCTGGCTAACATCCACCCAATGGCTGGCCACCTCACAACGGAGAACACTCTTCAGAGGCTCAGGGACCTTTTCCATTGGCCAGGAATCAATGCGGAGGTGGTGTGATGGTTCTGCCAGGCCTGTCCTGTGTGTCAAAGAATTGCCCCTCAGAAGCCAACCCCGGTCCCCCTGGTGCCACTTCCTGTTATTAAGGTGCCATTCAGGTGGATCGGGATGGATCTCGTAGGGCCGCTGACCAAGTCAGCTCAGGGTCATGAGCATATTCTAGTAATTTTCAGCTATGCCACCTGCTATCCATGCAGAGGCCATCCCCAACTGCAGCAGCCATCGCCCAAGAACTCCTCCAATTGTGTAGCCAGTTGGGGATACCTACAGAGATCCTAACAGACCAAGGGACTCCCTTTTTCTCCTGGATAATGGCCAACCTCTTCAAACTGCTAAAGGTGAAACATATTCAACCCTGAATAGCTGGCGAGTCAGTGGAGCAGTTTAATAAGACTCTAAAGCAGTTGGGTGGTCACTGAGGATGGGCGCACTGGGACCAGATGCTGCTGTATGTGCTTTTTGGAATAAGGAAAGAATCCCAGGCTTCCACTGGTTTCACCCCCTTTGAAATGCTCTTTGGAAGCAAGCCCTGTCATTGAGCATGTCTGCAACATGAGGGAGAGAATCAAAAAAGTAATGCCTCTGGTAAAGGAACATCTGCTTGAGTCCCAGCTTGTCCAACAATGCCTGTATGACCAGCCTGCGCAACACTGTGAGTTTCAACCTGGGGCAAGGTCTTTGTCTTGATCCCTGACACTGCCTGCAAGTTCCTTTCCTCCCAGAAAGGTCCCTACACTTTCATGGAGCAGATTGGCCTTGTGAACTACCATCTGTGCCCACCCACCCAGGAGATGAAGGCCAGATCAGATTTGATCAGATCAGATCCCCTCAACCTGGAGTCAGCAGCTAACTTGGGCTGAGTATGCTCATAATTCTTTGCCGGTGTCATCGACTGGGCTTTCCCCGTTCATGTGTTGCCTGGGTTACCAACCTCCTTTGTTTCCTTCCCAGGATACCGAAGCGACTGTTCTCTCAGTCCAGGCGTTCATTCAGCGTTGTCGTCGAACCTGGAGGAGGGCCAGGGAAGCGTTGATTCGGGCTGGGGAATGTACTAAAACTGCTGTGGATCGTCGCCGGAGGGTGGCACCTAGATATGTTTGTGGACAGCGGGTTTGACCGGCTCGTAAGTTGGCACCTAGGTTTACTGGGCCTTACCCCATTGTTAAAGCCATCAGTACGGTGTCGGTCCAGCTTCTGTTACCCCATACCTTCCGTCATGTGCATCCTGTCTTTCATGTTTTTAAGATTAAACCTGTCTTGCGTTCCCCTCATGTTCCTATTGTGTCTTCCTCTGTTTGTTTGCTCTGGACTCTGACCCCTGCCTGCCTGACCATTCTCTTCGGTCCCATTCTGGCCTGGAGCTTTATTGCATGAACTGTCTTTAATTTCAATAAATCGAAATTCAGCATTCTACTGCTTTTGGGTCCTTCTTCCTTAGTTCGTCACAGTTGAGAGACTGGGAGAAATCTTTAGTAGATTTGGACCACCAAAACAGTTTGTCTTCAATAATGGCCCCCAGTTTACATCCCATGAGATGGCCACGTCTACAGGCAAATGGTACCAAAAGAACGCCCAGATAACCTTTAATTTGTGTCCCAATTAATCTAGTCTTCTGTACTTCAGTGGGGCCTCTCAACAAGGCTTGCTTGCCACCCAAAAGTGAGGAGGATGCTGGGACATTCATCTGTTAGCAGTTTTGGTGGCTTAGGGGTTTTGGTCCTAGGGGTTTGTCTTTTTGGGGGTTTTTTTGTTGTTGTTTTTTTTTACACATCCTGCTCGGTCTAAGGCCAGAATAAATTTTCCAACAAGCCTACCATTTTTTTTTTTTTTTTTTTTTTTTTTT
>RJVU01049346.1:98373-137209 GCA_003731715.1 Anabarilius grahami
TTTTTTTTTTTTTTTTTTTTTTTGATCGCAAGATGGCGCCGCGCATGGCAGCCTCATTGCTCAGCTCTTCTGTGTTTGTTGTGTTTTTGTTAATTTTTCCTGTTTTTTGTTTTTCAAACACCATCAGTTTTACCAGGGATGAACTGCTAAACATTCGGCAGTACACACCACAAAATCTTTTACCGGATTTCGATTATTCAGACGTTTTGTTGAATGTTGTAGTCGGCGCAGCGGCAGCGCTGTTTAGACGCTTCAGGAGGACGCGCAGACGGGGAAAGCGCGCCGGAGCGCTCGTGAAACTCAGACAGCGTGGATTAAGAATGCCGCTCCCCAGCATCCATCTGGCGAATCTCCGCTCTCTTCCCAACAAAACAGACGAACTCCTTCTGCTCTCCCGGACAAATAAGGATTTTTCAAACTCGGCTGCTCTTTGCTTCACAGAGACCTGGCTGAACGACGCCATTCCGGACAGCGCGTTAAGTCTGCCGGGCTTTCAGCTGTTCAGATCAGATCGCGACGCAGAATCAACAGGGAAATCACGTGGCGGTGGGACGTGCTTTTACATCAACGAAAGGTGGTGTTCAGATGTAACTGTGTTAAAGAAGATGTGCTGTCCAGATCTTGAAACACTCTTCATTAACTGCAAGCCGTTCTATTCGCCGCGGGAGTTTTGCTCGTTCATTCTAGTGAGTGTCTACATTCCTCCGCAAGCGCACGTGAGCTCGGCTTTACAGATACTCGCTGATATGATCACAGAGAGCGAGCAACAACACCCGGACTCTGTTCTAATCATTCTCGGGGACTTTAATAAAGCCGTTCTCTCACGTGAACTTCCAAAATACAGACAGCATGTTACTTGTCCCACCAGAGACAGTAATACACTGGATCACTGTTACACAGCAATAAGGGATGCATATCACTCTGTCCCACGGGCAGCTTTGGGGCTCTCTGATCACTGTCTAGTTCATCTCATACCGACCTACAGGCAGAAACTAAAATCAGCTAAACCTGTAGCAAAGACTGTAAAGAGATGGACCACCGAAACAGAGCAGGCTTTACAATCCTGTTTCGAATGGACTGATTGGAGTGTTTTTGAAGCTGCTGCCACTGATCTGGACAAGCTCACAGAGACTGTTACTTCATATATCAGTTTCTGTGAGGATTTGTGCATTCCTACAAAGACTCATTTCACTTACAACAATGACAAACCCTGGTTCACTGCAAAACTCAGCCAGCTCCGTCAGGCCAAAGAAGATGCTCACAGAAAAGGGGACAGAGTCTTGTACAAACAGGCCAAATACACACTGGAGAAGGAGATTAGAGTGGCAAAGAGGAATTATTCTGATAAACTTCGGAATCAGTTCTCTTCTAATGACACAGCTTCAATGTGGAAAGGTCTAAAAGACATCACCAATTACAAGACACCTGGCAGACGATCTGAACGAGTTTTATTGCAGGTTTGAGAAATCACCATCACCATCATCATCATCATCATCATCATCATGCAGGTTTGAGAAATCACCATCACCATCATCATCATCATCATCATCATCATCATCACCATTCACACCTCCAACAACCCCCCTCTCCCCCACACCTACAATTCAGTTCAGTGAAGATGATGTGCGCCAGGTCTTCAGAAAGAACAAGAGAAGAAAGGCACCAGGCCCAGACAGCGTTTCACCAGCCTGTCTGAAAACCTGCGCTGACCAGCTGGCCCCCATCTTCACACAGATCTTCAACAGGTCACTGGAGCTGTGCGAAGTCCCCTCATGCTTCAAACGCTCCACCATCATCCCCGTCCCAAAGAAACCCAAAATTACTGGTCTTAATGACTACAGACTTGTGGCTCTAACGTCTGTGGCCATGAAGTCATTTGAAAGACTGGTTCTGGCTTATCTGAAGGACATCACTGGACCCTTACTGGACCCCCTGCAGTTTGCTTACCGAGCAAACAGGTCTGTGGATGATGCAGTCAATATGGGACTGCATTATGTTCTCCAGCATCTGGACAGACCAGGGACTTATGTGAGGATCCTGTTTGTGGACTTCAGCTCTGCTTTTAACACCATCATCCCATCACTCCTCCAGCCCAAACTAACTCAGCTCTCCGTGCCCACCTCTGTCTGTCAGTGGATCACCAGCTTCCTGACAGACAGGCAGCAGCTAGTGAGGCTGGGAAAATTCTCATCCAGCACCCGCACCATCAGCACCGGCGCCCCTCAGGGCTGTGTCCTCTCCCCACTGCTCTTCTCCCTCTACACCAACGACTGCACCTCTAAAGACCCCTCTGTCAAGCTCCTGAAGTTTGCGGACGACACCACAGTCATCGGCCTCATCCGGGACGGAGACGAGTCTGCTTACAGACTGGAGGTTGAACAGCTGGCTGTCTGGTGCAGTCTTAACAACCTGGAGCTCAACACGCTCAAGACAGTGGAGATGATCGTGGACTTCAGGAGAAACCCCCCTGCTCTCCCCCCACTCACCATCATGAACAGCACTGTGACTGCAGTGGAGTCATTCAGGTTCCTGGGCACCACCATCTCACAGGACCTGAAGTGGGACATTCACATTGACTCCACTGTGAAAAAGGCCCAGCAGAGGTTGTACTTCCTTCGCCAGCTGAGGAAGTTCAACCTGCCACAGGAGCTGCTGAAACAGTTCTACTCTGCCATCATTGAATCCATCCTCTGCACTTCAATTACCGTCTGGTTCAGCTCAGCTACCAAATCTGACCTCAGAAGACTACAGAGGGTAGTCCGGTCTGCTGAGCGAATCATTCCCACTCTCCAAGAACTGTACTTATCCAGAGTGAGAAAAAGGGCAAAGAAGATCACTCTGGACCCCTCACATCCTCACATCTGGACCCCTCTTTGAACTGTTGCCATCTGGTCGACGCTACAGAGCCCTGAGCACCAGAACGACCAGACACAGGAACAGTTTCTTCCCTCAGGCAATCCATCTCATGAACACTTGACAAACACGGAACACACAACACTATTACACATTATTTACTTAAAACACTTATTTATATTTCAAATGTGAACACATAACTGTACAATTGTCTATATTATATATTGTTTTTTGCTTTTTTTGTTTTTTGCACTTTGTCTATCTTGTAAATTTGTATATTATTTTTATTCTTTTTTATTATGTGTCTTGTCTTGTCGCTGTTACTCTGTTGCACTGTGGAGCTTCTGTCACTAAAACAAATTCCTAGTATGTGTAAACATACCTGGCAATAAAGCTCTTTCTGATTCTGATTCTGATTGGCCTGCTCCAACCCCTCCCCATCCCCCCCATAGGAAAGATAAAAATAAAAATGAGATCATCTCAATTGTTTCTCCCAGACAAAAATTAGGTTACTTTAACATCAAATGGAGACTTTTGCTTGAGTATCCTGCTTCTCGCATTTTTCTCCTGAGACAAAAACTCTAATACTCTCACTATGGTCTCCTTTAAAGTTTTAGAAAAGATCTCAACAACATCACACTGTGCTCAGACTTTTCTCCTCAGCTAGAGACAATGGATCTCACACTTGTCTTTTCTGAAGTTTCATAAGAGATCTCAATAACATCACACACTGTGCTCAGATTTTTCTCCTTAGCTGGAGACTATTCTGCTCTCACATTTGTCTCCTCTAAAGTTTAGAAGAGATCTCATCAACTTCATATACTGTGCTCAGATTTTTCTAGTTTCTTAGAGACTCTGTGGCTCTCACATTTGTCTCCTCTAAAGTTTCATAAGAGATCTCAACTTCATATACTGTGCTCAGATTATTCTCCTTAGCTAAAGACACTCGCACATTTGTCGGTTTCAATTTATTTTGATGGTCCCTTTAACACATTCTGTTTACTATAAGTAATGTTGGACCTACATGTCTACTAACTCTCATTAGAGTGTTAGTAGAATATTAGTAGACTGGTAGGGTTAGTAATAAAATCAGTCAGTTATTGAGTCATTTAATGTGCCTTTCAGCAAAGAAAGCTTCAGGGTTACCTTTCCTGTACCCTATGCACATAAACTGTACAGTTTTCTTATTGTATCAACAATTAAGAGAAGCAATCACCTTATTTCTGTATATTTTTACTCTTAATATAGGCTTAAATGTTGAAATTATGTGGAAATTAACAATTTTTGTAAAGTGGTTGAGATCTCATCCAAACTTTAAGAGGAGACAAATGTGAGAGCTTCACAATCTTTAGCCATAGGAGAAAAATCTGAGCACAGTGTGCAATGTTACTGAGGTTTCTTCTAAAACTTCAGAGAAGACAAATGTAAGAGCTTCAGTGTCTTTAGTTTTGGAGAAAAATCTGAGCACAATTTGTGATGTTACTGAGATCTCATCTAAACTTTAGAGGAGACAAATTTGAGAGCTTCATTGTCTTTAGTTTAGGAGAAAAGTCTTATCATAGTGTGTGATGTTGCGATTTTTTTTTTTTTTCTGAAACATTAAGAGGAGACCATTGTGAGAGCTTCAGTGTTGTTAGCTAAGGAGAGAAGTCTGAGACCATTGTGAGACTGTTAAGAGTGTGAGAAGCAGGAGACTTAAGCAAAAGTCTCCATTTGATATTAATGTAACCTCATTTATGTCTAGCAGAACCATTTGAGATGTAAAGTTTTTTTTTCTCCCCTTTGGGTAGCTTCTATCTAATTCATTCACACTAGGGCTGCCATCGACTAAAGATTTTTCTTGTCGACCAGTAGTCGTTCATTTAAGCCATTAGTCGACTAACCGCACATTTATATTAATAAGCCATAAATCATAATAATGAGCCTTTAATCTTCTATGTAATTAGCCTAAGCAGCGCTCAAACTCGCATAAAGCTTGCCTCAGCGCACTGGCAAACATAACGATTATGTGTTGTGAAAAAATGGCAAGGAAACTTTCTTAACATTTCAATAATTTACTGATAATGTTTTCTCTGTTTTCGGCTGCAGAGATTAAGTCAACGATGCTGACTCGTCATCTCCACAGTAGTGGACGCGCATATATGCAAGTTTCATATGGATTGCATAATCTGAGAATATTTATTTTCCTTTTGATTTGGCTCGGTTCATGTTTGTTACGTGCTCAAGTTCACTGAGACCGAGAGCAGAAATCGCATCCTGATTGCTTTCATTGTTTTATAAAAGCACAACGTTTTGCTGTTATTGTGAGTTTACAGAAATAAAAGTAGACCCGTTACATTTTGCATTACTCTTATCTATACATTACTCTTAATTTAAATGCAGTGATCGCAAGCTATGTGTGTAGAGCGTGTTCACTGCATATTATTTGGATATGCGCCAAAAAATAACGCACATTTATCTAGGACTAGGCTAACATTAGAGCGAACGGACTTGTAAAGTTGCTACTACTTACATGTTTTAAAGTGATAAGCCATATTTGAGGTCGAAGAATCATAGGCGAATGTTTGGATTTCCTGCCGTTAACGATCTCTCCCTCAAGGAATGCGTGACCTTGGCACTTCCTGTGGAGTTTTTTTTCTTTTTCTTTTTTCTGCAACTAACCCACTAATAAAATCTTGGTCGACCAAGCCTCTTTAAGTCGACTAACGGTTATTCGACTATTAGGGGGCAGCCCTAATTCACACCATTTCAATCAAGCTGTCACAATCACTTGTGAAAGTGCCCATGATTACCACCAGAAGACACACCACCCCGGACTATTTCCACACTATTACAGACTACACTACCTATAACCCACTGCCCGGACTGATCAACCATGATTGTATTCAGCTGTTTCTGATTAGCCTTGTTAACCCTGCCTATATAAACCCTGCCTACGCAATCATTCCCTGCGAAGTACTGTACGTATAACACTGCATTTCTGAGCATTTCCCTGGTTCCCTTTCAAAAGGGAACTCAAGCTGCGTCAGAGCACTAGGGGAACCGCCTCAGAGAAACTAGAAGGTTTATTAGGTGTGTGGATCCATGTCCTCGTTATCTGACACCAGATGACACACACAAGCTGTGCGTTCTCTGTCTGGAGGGAAGAGCATGCACGGGAAGTTCCCGGGGGAGCTGCCTGTGCAAACTGTAGCGTTTTCCTTTAAGAACGCTCCGTTCTCGTCTGGATCTCTTCTCGAGGGAAGAGAGTTCAGCATTTGGGCCTGGTGGTTCGGGTTCGGGTCCCGCTAGCGCTGAGGCGGAGTGGAGGCTCAGATCATGGGGAGTTCAGATGGAGCTCGCCGAACAGTTTGAGAGGGGTGTGACCGCTCGTGAGAGTGAGCTGCTGGGAGAGAATGTGTTGTCATCTGCATCTGCAAGTCCAGCGGTGAGTGCTCTTCCAGCAGAGCAGGAGATGGCAGAGGGTGAGTAAATGACTAATCCTCTGAGCCACCCTGTTCTGCATATGCTGAGCTGTTGGAGTTTATGGAACACGCTGCCGGCAGATTACAGTTGTCATGGCAGTGCGTTAGGAACGAGATTGCGCGCATTTAAAAAGAATGAAGATTGGTTTCTCTCTGGCCATAATACTACAGCTCTAGTGAGCCTTCCATTCCTCCTCTGTGACTAGGTCTTTTTAATTTTAAATACTAAAGTATTTTTTATAGACCAATGTTCCACGTGTAAGATGCGCTCTTTTTAGGCTTTATAGGGTGGTGGACCTCACGGTTTCCATGGTGATAGGCTGCCACCCTGTGGCCACGGGTTGAATTTTTTTAGGTCTTTTTTATCTGTTTAAATACTAATGTATTTCTTACACCGTTGTTACCTGTATAGGATGTGCTCCTTTTGGGCCTTATAGGGTGGAAGACCTCACATTCTTCATCATGGTAGGTCACCACCCTGTGGCTGCAGGGTGAACTGTTCTAGCTCTTTTGAATGAAATACTTCTGGATTTTTTTAGACCGCTGTTCCCTGTATAGGAAGTGTTTGAGCATTCACCTGAATCTAGGAAAGGATTTTTGTTCATAGTGATGTCACAATTAGGGCCCTAAAGTCCCTGCAGGTTGGTTAGAATTATTTTAGAGAGAAGTACTATTAATAGGTCTTCTTTGAGTATGCTGGGTTTTGCTTATTGTATGTTCTCTGGTGAGACCACTGCTCTTTTTAGCTCTCTTATTATTTGTGAGTGTGCTGGCCCCCCTCCCACTTGGGAGTGGTTTGGAGGCCACCGCTCTGTTGTAGGCTGGTGCTCATCAGGCCGCCTTGAGAGCCACCTCAGGGTAGAGTAGTTTGTCCCCCCTCCTCATGATTTGGAGAATTTTATGTGTCAAAGAGACGAGCCCTTTTACTTCAGATAGATTTAATGTCTAGCGTCGGCCCACAGGGGCGCCTGACATTGTTACCTGGTTAGCGTCACTCATCCTAAAGTTAATTTAGGATAGGTAAGGCATTCATGATATTTTTTTAGCCACCTTAGCAGAGTCAGTTTGAGTTTTATGCCTCCTGACAGATGAGAGTTGTTCTGTAGAGGCCGCTGCTCTGAGGAGCATCAGGTAGATCTATGCTTTGTGGGCTGGCCCTGACAGCTGGCCTAGGCTAAGCACTAGGGATGTGAAGACAGTCTGTTAAGCATTCCGCCTCTGACCCCTTATTAGGTGAGTGTAGGTTCCCTTTGGCATCCCTAGTGCTGGCCGCCTCTCCATAGAGAGTCGTCCGGCCAAGGCCTGCCCCCTTCTGCATTGGGGCCAAATGCAGGTCGGTGTGGAGGCAGAATAGGCGGTTTATGTCCCTTTCACTTTGCGAATAGTATGCTCTTTGCTGTGGCCCCCCATTTCAGAAGCTAGTTACTGTTAGGCCCTAGCTAGACTCTCCTAAGCAAGCTGAACGGACGTTCAAGCGTTGGGTTGATTATGGGTGGCTTTTTCGATGAAAGGCCCCCAGTCCCCTAAGGATGAGCGCAGATATCGTTTCTGTCATGACTGAGTCTCTACGGTAGGCCTTCACCTTGTAGCATTCTCAGGGTCATGCGGATTGTACTCCCTTGTTAATACAAGGTGTTATCTGAGTGCTTTGCTTATAGCTCTGTTTTTTTATCTGCCCTTCACCATTGTGGCTCAGGTCGAGCAGTATTTTGACCTTCACTTCGAGCTGGTCATTTAGTACGCTCCCTTGTAGCCCGAGCATTGCCACGAGCTGATGCCCGTGTTCGTCTGGAGTAGTAGGCCCAGTTAGGCCTCCTCCAGGGTATTTTGGCGTATGTTTGTACTTCCCTTGCTTAACTCTCTGAGGTCTGAAAACGCACCGGTGCGTTTTGCAGGTTTTTTTTCACATTGCAGTAAAACAGACTAAAAATACTCCGTCATTTTTTGTCATAGAGACATAAGTAACATATCAATTGAAACTATAGAATGTCTTCTTTTATTTGTAAGCACAAAATGTTGTGCTTTTTGTAAAATAAAGAAAACTAACATGATGCGTGATCTCTCGTCTCCCTCTGAACGAACTCCAATCTGATAGTTCTCAGAAAATGAACTGTAACTTAGTGAATACTAATCACAAAAAAATGACACTTATGTCTAAAAAAACGTTGAAATGTCAGGTTTTAAATCGTGTAAGTCAAATCGAAAACAAACATTCTGTGTTTATGTAATCTGTATGAAAAGAGAGCAATGTCAGAAGTCTGTGATTCAGCTCATTACCCACTAATGCGGCCACGCCCACGGAGCCAGCGCTATTCAGACGCAAATTCAGTCAACACATGCAGACATAGTTTCAATCGTGTATTTATTATCTTGAAAAGTGTTTATCTGGGTGTAAAAGCCATGGTTAGCCATCTCTAGAAGACATGCAGTTAGTTCCTGTTTACTTTTCTTCTATAGATGAATTTTAGATGAGTTTTTGTTTCTTTAGCGCCCTCCGGCTGCAGTATGAATTGAAAACACCATTCATGGAATAGCCTCTTCTTCTTTAGATGAATTTGTGGACTAAAAATGCACAGAGAGCGCCCTCCGACTGCAAGTATGAATTGAAAACACCAGCGCTCATAGTAATGACATTGAATATTAAATAAATATAACTCCTCTGTATAGAAAATTGGCATAAACATATGAGAATCCAATATTTCTCCAAATGTGCATGCTTTTAAACTAAAAGCCTATATTCAGACTCTATGCATCACAGAAATACATCATATTTTAAAGTATAATATAAAACCATTACTTTATATTGTAATAATATTTTTCTGTATGTTTCATATACCATGATGAGCTTGAGACATCACAGAAGGTTTTTTTCACAGCCTACCTGACTGAAATGCCTCATTAATATGCAAGTCATTTCAGCTCATTACTATTCAATTCTTTTGTCTTCTCAGGTGAGAATGAGCCATTATTCATCATTATTCACGATGATTCACGCCTCCACGCATACTGTGTTCCTTGGCAAAAAGTGTCTTACAAAAACTAAATCAATATATTGTTATAAATGAAAGAGTAGTCAGCATAATTTTTACATAATTCTAAAGCAAAAACTCTAGTCTACAACCTCCAATACCCTAAAGTATTGTAAACACAGATTTACTATACTTTTTTTGGCCTTATTTCAATGACTTAAGTTTTTTGTTTTTTCAATAACCACGCATAAATGTTATTCCTTCAAAAACACAAACATGTACATACATGTTCCTCACATATTATGGTAGCCTAGTTTGTGCTGAATACAGTGTAATGACACTTGTGTCATTTATATGTTTATGAACAACTGAAAAATGCACAAATGTAGGGCATGTCAAAACTTCTCCAGGCCCCAAATCAGCCTCAGACTCCAGAGGGTTAAAGGGTAAAAGGTGCTTTGACTGAGTACTGGCAAGTCTCAACACTGCTTGTTGGCAATGTGATAGGTCCCAGGCTTAGGCGCTGTTAACCCTTTAAGACCGGATGGAGCGTCGGCGCTCCCATTTGCGTGTCTCTCTTTAAGAGCCAATAAAAATTGAATCCATATAGGTAGCACAAAAAATCTTTTTGCATACAAAACCAGAGACTTTAAACTTTCATATCAAGCCTCCAACATGCTTCTGTTGCGTTATTTTCACCCTCTGAGTCTGAGTAATATGCGTTTACAACAAAAATGGCACAGCTGCTAACTGAATACAAATATGTATATTTCACGTGCTCATAACTTCATGAAAAATGCACAGATCATAAAAAATGGCACATCAATATTTAAAGCAGATTCTCAAGATTAAAATGAATCCAAAATCAACATGATATATTGCGTTGATCACAAGATATTACTCACAGAATGATTTAACATACTTGGCTAAAAACATGTCTCTCATCTTTCAGGGATGAAGTGTGTATCCAATGTTCCCGGACCCATCCATGTTCGTTTTCCAATGTGGAATAACACAAAATAGATATCATTTTAAAGCTTAGAATCTCATCTTTTTAATGCAAAAACTCCTAACGAGTACTGAGAAGTGCCTCTAAACCGGAATTCACTGCCTATTGGCGCCACCTGGCTGCAGAAAAAATGAATAACAATTTATTAAACTATACTATATGCTATCACCACGAAATTTGAATCAGATGCAGCTCACATGTAGGAGAGCATCACCAAAAAATAATTTTTATCCAATCTTATTGCGTTCCTGAGTTATTCCATGTCAAATAAAAAAAAAGGAAAATTATTTAAAAAAATTATATTTTTTCACTTTTATCAGCTGTTTCTCAGCAAGAAAATGTCCTAATGTAATTTATATTTTCTTAAAATATAAATTACATAATTTTTTTTTAAAAGTGTTCTATCAAATGATACCTACCTTTTGACTCTCCTTGCTACAGTTTTGGAGTTATGTGTCTTTTCTTTTGTGTGTCGCTCAGAAAAAAACCCTCTAAAAAAAGCCTTCAGGTCTTAAAGGTTTAAACAGTCTATCTTTGCTACTAGACTAGCTTTAAGGTAATTGACTTTAACAGGCCTCCCCTCAGTGTGAGTCCCCACCATGTTGGGCTCTTAGTGGCCAGCACATGTGCTGTCAGGTAGCTGGCCTTAGCAGGTCTCCCTGTGAGCGAGTCCCCAGCACTTTGGGAATGTGACAGCAAGACTAGCTAGCTGTCATCTGCTAGCTATCAGGTAGCTGGCCTCAGCAGGCCTCCCTGAGTATTAGCAGGCCTCCCTGTGGACAAGCCCCAGTGTTGTGGGCCCTAGACAGCTAGCTAGCAGGTAGCTGGCCTTAGCAGGCCTCCCTGTGGGCAAGCCCCAGTGTTGAAGGCCTTAGAAAGCTAGCTGGCCTCAGCAGGCCTCCCTGAGAGCCAGTCTCCAATAAGCAGGTGCATGGCGGTTAGCAATGACTACATTCAGCCAGTGAATTTTGCCATTGAGGTGTTTGGCCTTATTGGGCCCCTCTGAAGGTGAATCCTCCACAGCGCGGGTACTTCACTACCAGTTAAGACTCGATACCAAGTAGCTGGCCACTGTAGGCCTCCCTGATGCGAGTCCCCAGCAGTTGGGTATCGGTCAGCAAGGTCATGTTGTCAGGTAGTTGGCCTTTCTGGCCCTCCTGAGACCTCACGTTACTATGTGTAGCTGGCTTGGCTATCTAGTATCTAGGTCAAGCTTTTGACTCCCCTTACTCTGGGGTAGATTTGAGTACTTAGCTCCCTAAGTTTGGTCAGAGGTTGAAGGCTTCTCTCGAGGCCTCCAGTTCTCCTCTCATTTCTACCAGTGATGCTTGATTCAACTTCCCGCGTCTACTACCTCCGCAGACATCAACAGCACAACTGGGTTGTAGGTTGCCAGGATGAGGTCACAAAGGGGTTGAAATTTGTATCATGTATTGATTGCGTGAGTAGAATGCATTTCATACAAGTTCTGGAAACTGGACAACGTTGGAATAATATATTGATGTGATTATTCATATACTGAGGTTTGGGCCATATAAATTACAGGAGTTTCCCGGGAAAAATAGCAAAATGGGAGGGGGTGGGAGATGGGGGTGAAATACAGGAGACTCCCGGGAAAAACGGGAGTGTTGACAGGTATGCTTCTGACTGCCTACCTCTGACTATTCTTATGTGGCTAAGAATTGTTTTTTGTTTCTGACCCTCTTGAACTAATGCTTGCTGAGTTTTGCCTCTTTTTCTCTAATAAATCTTTACTATTCACCTGCATTTGGGTTCTCTCTCTGTAACTGGCCCAGACAATTGTAGGCGTCTATACATTTAGCTGTGTTGTTGTCTTATGTCGATTTGTCTGTTTATGAAATGATATTTGAAATGAAATTATATCTATTTAATGCTTTAATAAATGCAAATACTTTTTTGCAGATGTATGTTTATTCTTTGGGGGTTTAATTGAAATGTTAATATCTTGGACTTTAGATGTGATTGTTTAATATGTAAATAGGCTGTAAATAATGCAATTCCCTGATGTAACTACACAGTGAAGTGCTGATAGGGTATTAACATGATATTATCAAATTTTTAATGCCATATTAAATACACAGTCTGTTTATTGTCTCCTTACACAGATGACATCCTTTAGTCCTGCTGCTTTTAAATTAAGTCTAGGCTATGTTTAAAAAAATCAAATCAACCCAGAGGATAAATGTATTGCTCATTAGTTTGCATTTCCTAAGCTCATGAGACTTGGTTGTAATAGTCATATACAGTGCTCAGCATAAATAAGTACACCCTCTTTGAAAAGTAACATTTTAAACAATATAACAACAAGACTAAGTTTTATATAACATTTGTTTAACTTATAACATGAAAGTAAGGTTAATAATATAACGTGGAGAACAAAATTTTCAGTTTTACTCAAATTAGGGTGATGCAAAATTGAGTACACCCCACTACAAGTCTCTGGAGCAAAGCTAAATTTTAGACTACAAATCTCTAATTTAACAAGAATTCAACTTCAGGTGAGTCTAATTATTAATTACACAGGTGTCCAGCAGACAGTTGACTATAAAAGGGTGTTAAAACCCCTTCCCATTTCATGTTGTCAGCAACACATGGAAGAGAAATGTCACAAGACCTGAGAAAGAAAATTATTTCTTTACACCAGCAAGGTGAAGGCTACAAGAAGATCAGCAAAGCTTTACTTATCAGTCAGAATACTGTAGCAAAAGTGGTACAAAATTAAAAAAGGATGGAACTGCAACTATCTCACAGAGACGTCCAGGTCGTCCACGGAAGTTAACGCCTCGACTGGAGCGTCTTCTGATGAGAAGGGTTGAAGAAAATCAGCATGCAAGTTCACTGCAGTTATCTAAAGAAGTAGAAAGCCAAACTGGGGTGACTATTTCCCGTGACACAATACGGCATACACTGCAGAGGAATGACATGCATGGGTGACGTCCACGAAAGAAGCCTCTCCTAAAGGCAAGTTTTTTTTGTGCCTGGGCTACAGTTTGCCAGGGCCCATGCTGACAAAGATGAAGACTACTGGGACTCTATACTCTGGAGTGATGAGACCAAGATAAATGTTTTTTGGAACTGATGGCTTCAAAACTGTATGGCGTCGCAAAGGTGAGGAATGCAAAGAAAAATGGTGCCTACAGTGAAACATGGTGGTGGCAGTGTCCTTATGTGGGGCTGCATGAGTGCTGCTGGTGTCGGGGAGCTGCATTTCATTGATGGCATCATGAATTCACAGATGTACTGTTCTATACTGAAAGAGAAGATGCTACCATCACTCCGTGCCCTTAGTAGTCGTGCACTTTTCCAACATGACAATGATCCTAAACACACATCTAAGGCCACTGTTGGATTTCTGAAAAAGAACAGGGTGAAAGTGATTCATTGGCTCCTGATCTGAACCCAATCGAACACCTATGGGGAATTCTGAAGAGACAAGTTGAGCATCACTTTCCATCCAGTCTCTAGAAGGGGTCATTCTTGAAGAATGGAAAAAAGATAGATGTTGTAAAATGTCGCCAACTTGTTCATTCCATGCCTAGAAGTCATTAAAAATCATGGAGGCCATACAAAGTACTAGATGTAGTCGTTTTTGTTGTGGGGTGTACTCATTTTTGCATCACCCTAATTTGAGTAAAACTGAAAAATGTGTAATCTAAGTTATATTATTAACATTACTTTCATGTTATAAGTTATATGTAATATGTTAAATATGTTATATTAAACTTATTCTTGTCAACATTTTGTAAATTGTTTTTGTGTTCATTGAGATATTGTTTAAAATTTTACTTTTCAAAGGGGGTGTACTCATTGCCTGGAAAATCCAGCCTCACCACTGTATCAGCGGATGAGTCTGGTCGGCCATTGAATCAATTCGATTTCTAAGGTGGAGCAAATCCGAGCAAGCGGAGTAAACCAATCAGAGAAGGGCGGATATGACGTTAGCAAAGCGACAAGAGAGTCAACAGCGAAAAGTAAATAAACGGCCCCGGGCAAGCACAATAGTTTTTTGGCAAGCACGGAGAGTAGTTTAACATGGCTAGCGCTAGAGAAAGCGACGTTAATGACTTGTGTCGTTGTTGTAGTAAGAATTTGAGAATACGTGGTGTTATTGCCAATTGTGTGTGTGTGTGCGTGTGACATTGTATCAGGCCATCAAGCTGTTCAATAAACTGTTTAAAACACACAGTCACCCGATCAATACTGAGATTCTACATGTTTTCACTTAAAAAGGCTAAAAGGAAGCTGCTTTAAGAGACATGGTCTGCTCTGCTCGATATTGAAGGGACTTTCGCCGCACTAGAGTGACGCTGTTTGCGTCACTGAAATAAACGAATCTGATTGCATGGTACGTTTTGGAGTTGACTCAAATCGCGATGGAGGGCGGACTGACCAGACTGATATATCTTGTAGAAGATATCAGTCTGGCCTTGCCAGGCAAGTGTACTCATTTATGCTGAGCACTGTATCTCTCATTTCAGTATCAGCAGTGTCTCAGATATGTTTCCTAAAATTCCTTAGGAGATATAAGAGTAGACACAACTGAGACATGAGAAATATCTGAGAGAAAAGGAGTTAAAACCGAGAATGTGGTGGAGGAAATATAGAACATCTCGCTGCAGTCTCTTTCAAGGCTCCATTAGGAATATTTTATTGCTCAGAGATTGCTTTCTAAGCTCGTGAGACTTTGTTGTGATTCTCATTTATTTCTCATTGTAGTATCAACATTGTCTCAGATCCTTCTCCTAAAATTCCTTAGGAGAAATAAAAGTAGACACAACTGAGACATGAGAAAGAAGTCCAATATGAGAAACGAGAGTGTGCTTTATTGTCTTGCTGTAATCTCTTTCAAGAGCTATATTTTATTCATTTATTTATTTATTAGGGCCAAAGCCACTAAGGCGCAGGGCCCTATTGATCCCCTAAGGATTATTAGGGCCCAAGCCCTGTAAAGGGCGAAGGCCTTATTGTTTTCTTTAGGATTAATATTAGGGCCCTAGCACCGATGGTGTGAGGACCCTACTGGAATTGCTCCGTTTATAATTATTATTTTTATTATTCCTCTTCAGCATGAAGTCAAGACATTGAGGATGTAAAATTGCCAGGCAGCGAATTTATGGTAAGAAAAGGGAATCAGGAAGTGTGTTATAACTTATGCATACATTGATTGATTTTTATGAATGTAGGAGTTGTAAGAGTTGTAGGAGTCCGATCACATGAATGTGAATATTGTGAGTCAAAGTCCGTGTCCGTGTCCGTGACACTTTAATAGTTTAGAAAAATACATAAAAAACCTTAAGACAAATACCGGACTTAGATTTACACTGGACTTAGACTTAGAAGATTTTGAGCTGCAAAAGATAACTTTGCACTCATTTCAAAGTGACCTATGACATCCTATGACATGAAATTCATCTAAATTTAAATGATCATATTGATGTAGCTGTTGTGGTTCACTATCACAGTGGCACCAGCTGGCTGCAGTAAATGTGGCTTATTCAAATGACTTTGACAGTTATTTTCCATTTACCCAGTGTAAATTAATTTTGCCCACCGTGCACAGTTGCCCTAAAACCATCGAGGTGGCGGTGCCACCGGGCTTGGGCCCGCCATCGCTGCTTGCAGCTATATATATATATATTTTTTTTTTGATGACTTTGGATATTTTTTTTCACCTTTACTGGACAGGACAGTAGGATGAGAGACAGAAAACAATGGGAGAGACAAAAAGGGAACAGGAGCAGGAAAGTACCTTTAGCTGGGACTCGAACTTGTGCTGTCTCATTGTCGATGTGCTGCTCACAAGGCTATGGTTCTGACAGAGATTTCTCTAAGCTCAGGATACCAAGGGCTGATTATTCTCTCATAAATGTCTCATTCAAGTCAAGTCAAGTCAAGTCACCTTTATTTATATAGCACTTTTTTCAATGCAGATTGTGTCAAAGCAGCTTTACATTGATAACTGGTACATAATTTTGGCTGCACAGCAGCTCTTAAAGAATAGTGTCAATGCAGGCAGATCAGAAGCACTGTTGATTAAATGTCAAGAATACTGTTGAATATCAAATGTCAAGTCAAATGTCAAGTGTCCCCAACTAAGCAAGCCAAAGGCGACAGCGGCAAGGAACCCAAACTCCATCAGGTGACATCAGGTGGCAAAAAGGTGGCAAACAAGTGGCAAATAGGTGTTAAAATGGAGAAAAAAACCTTGGGAGAAACCAGGCTTAGTCAGGGGGCTAGTTCTCCTCTGGCGAACAGTGCTTTGTTACGAATCAGGTTGCTATCATAAGTCTGATAGGATCGCGACAATCAAAGTGTTTATTTCAGTTCCATCCAGTTGAGGATCGTATTCATCACTCCGGTATGGACGGTTCGTTGAGGAACTGTGCTACTGGCTGTCGTGTCGATGAGGCCTTCACAATGGATGATCTAGTCGACTCGATCTCTGCTGATACTTCAGGGCTGCGTTGTGGTCGTGTCATGGCGCCGGTCCTTGGTCTCAGCTGGATACGGCCCGGATCCGGTTGACTACGGTAAACCTCTGGATAAACAGAAAGACTAATATTAGCGTAGATGCCATTCTTTTTCTGATGTAACGAGTACATCTGGTGTTATAGAAAGTGTTTCCGGTTCCGGCTGACCTATTTTATGCAGCCTAATAATCCTTTAACGGATTTGAAAATATAAATTGATAATGTGTTATGTGTATGCCAGGTTAAAGAGATGCATTTTTAGTCTAGATTTAAACTGACAGAGTGTGTTTGCATCCTGAACAATGCTAGGAAGATTGTTCCAGAGTTTAGGTGCCAAATAGGAGAAGGATCTACCGCCTGCGGTTGATTTTGATATTCTAGGTATTATCAGCTGGCCTGAATTCTGAGATCGCAATAAACGTGAAGGACTATAATGCATTAAGAGCTCACTTAGGTACTGGGGAGCTAAACCATTTAGTCCTTTGTAAGTAATTAGCAAGATTTTAAAATCTATACGATGTTTAACAGGAAGCCAATGCAGTGATGACAGAATTGGGCTAATATGGTCATACTTCCTAGTTCTAGTAAGAACTCTAGCTGCTGCATTTTGTACGAGCTGTAGTTTATTTATCAAGCGGGAGGAACAACCACCCAGTAGAGCGTTACAGTAATCTAGCCTTGAGGTCATGAACGCATGAACTAACTGTTCTGCATTTTTCATTGAGAGCATATGTCGTAGTTTAGATATATTTTTAAGATGGAAGAATGCGGTTTTACAGATGCTAGTAACATGGCCTTCAAATGAAAGATTGGTATCAAAGAGCACACCCAGGTTCATAGCTGACGACGAAGACTTAACAGAGCAGCCATAAAGTGTTAGACAGTATTCTAGGTTATTGTGTGAAGAAGTTTTCGGTCCAAAAATTTTAATCTGTTTTTTCTGAATTTAGTTGTAGGAAATTACTGGTCATCCAGTTTTTTATATCAGCTATACATTCTGTTAATTTAGCGAATTGGTAAGTTTCGTCAGGGCGCGAAGAGATATAGAGCTGAGTATCATCAGCGTAACAATGAAAACTAACGCCATGCTTCCTAATGATATCTCCCAAGGGTAGCATGTACAGAGTGAAAAGCAACGGTCCTAGTACTGAGCCTTGCGGTACTCCATATTTAACTTGTGATTGATATGACATCTCATCGTTTACTACTACAAACTGATAACGGTCAGATAAGTATGATTTGAACCATGCCAATGCAATTCCACTAATGCCAACATAGTTTTCGAGTCTATTTAGAAGAATATTGTGATCAATAGTGTCAAATGCAGCACTAAGATCCAGTAACACTAATAGAGAGATACAACCACGATCTGATGATAAGAGCAAATCATTAGTAACTCTAATGAGAGCAGTCTCAGTACTATGGTACGGTCTAAATCCTGACTGGAAATCCTCACAGATACTATTTCTTTCTAAAAAGGAACATAGTTGTGATGAAACTGCCTTTTCTAGTATTTTTGACAGAAAAGTGAGATTTGAAATCGGCCTGTAATTGACTAATTCTCTAGGATCAAGTTGTGGTTTTTTAATAAGAGGTTTAATAACAGCCAGCTTAAACGTTTTTGGTACGTATCCTAGTGATAAAGATGAATTAACAATATTAAGAAGAGGATCTATGACCTCCTGGAAGCATCTCTTTCAATAGCTTAGTCGGTATAGGGTCTAACATACATGTGGATGATTTTGATGATTTAACAAGTTTAGACAATTCTTCCTCTCCTAAAGCAGTAAATGAATTGAATTTTTCTTCAGGGACACTACAATGCACTGTCTGACACAATACTGTAGTAGACGGTTGCATGGTTATAATTTTTTCTCTAATATTATCAATCTTGCAAGTAAAGAAGTTCATAAAGTCATTACTGCTGTGCTCTTTGGAAACATCAGAAGTTGAAGCTTTATTTCTTGTTAATTTAGCCACTGTATCAAATAAATACCTAGGGTTATTTTCTTTCTGTTTATTTTCTTCTAAAAGTTTTGAAAAATAGGCAGATCTAGCAGTTTTTAAGGCCTTTCTGTACTCAATCATTCTCTCTCTCCACGAAATGCGAAATACTTCTAGTTTTGTTTTCTTCCAGCTGCGCTCCATTTTTCTAGCTGCTGTTTTTAGGGCCCGAGTGTGCTCATTGTACCATGGCGTTGGATTAATTTCCTTAATCTTTTTTTAAACGCAAAGGAGCAACTGAGTCTAATGTGCTGGAAAAGACAGAGGCAATAGTTTCTGTTGCAACATCGAGGTCTTCTAAGCTGTCTGGTATGCTAAGGCGATGAAACTGATCAGGAAGATTATTTATAAAGCGATCTTTAGTGGTAGAAGTGATGGTTCTACCATATTTATGGCAGGGAGGCAGTTTAGCCGCCTTGACTAAATGTAGTATACACGAGACTAGATAATGATCTGAGATATCGTCACTCTGCTGCAGAATTTCAACGGCATCAGTATCGATTCCATGTGACAATATTAGATCTAAAGTATGATTATGACTGAGTGGGTCCTGACACGTGTTGTCAAACACCAATAGAGTTTAGAATGTCTGTAAATGCCAATCCCAATGAGTTTTTTTTATTATCTACATGGATATTAAAATCACCAACAACAAGGACTTTATCTGCAGCTAGTACTAATTCTGATAGAAAATCTGCAATTTCTTTGATAAAGTCTGTATTGTGTCCTGGTGGCCTGTATACAGTAGCCAGCACAAATGTCAACTTACATAATGTTACGTAAAGCACCATCACTTTGAAGGAATTATATTTGAAAGACTTCTGGCTGATACTGTAAATATTACTATAAATTACAGCAACACCTCCCCCTTTGCCTTTCTGTCGAGGATTGTGTAGATAATCATAACCTTGAGGGCTAGACTCATTTAAAGTAATGTAATCATCCGGTTTTAGCCAGGTTTCTGTCAAACACAGCACATCTAGATTATTGTCTGTGATAATATCGTTTACAATAAGTGCTTTTGAAGAAAGTGATCTAATATTTAACAACCCAAGCTTTATCATTTGTTTATCATTATTATCTCTATTTTTTATTTGTTGAACATCAATTAAATTTTTACCATTAAATGGGTTTGGAAGTTTTTTGTTTTTACTAATTCGGGGTACAGACACAGTCTCTATGTGATAATATCTAGGTGCGAGAGTTTCTATGTGTTGGGAATTATCTGACTTCTGTAACGTGAGGCAGCTAGCAGACGGTCGGTTTAGCCAGTCTGTCTGCTTCCTGACCTGGGCCCCAGTTTGTCATGTTTTAGTTCTAAGACTATGTGCCATATTACTAGAGAGAAGAGCAGCACCATCCCGGGATGGATGAATACCATCTCTTTTCAACAGGTCAGGTCTGCCCCAAAAACTTTTCCAATTGTCTATGAAACCTGTATTATTATGCGAACACCACTTAGACAGCCAGCCATTTAGTGATGATAATCTGCTAACTATCTCATCACTCCTACGAACAGGAAGGGGACCAGAGCAAATTACTTCTCCTGACATTGTACTTGCAAGTATCATTCAAGTATCAGCTTTGTCTTTTTGTGCCAGTTGCATAAACTTGAGAACTATTTTGACGTGAACTTTTCTGATTGATATACCTTTTTATGTATTTTAAATACATAAAAAGTATTTAACCCTGGTAATAACTTTAAAAAGTTATTACCAGGGTTGAAGAAAAAAAAACGACAAACTTTTAAGACTAGTTTAAGAAGTTTTTTGAAACCAGCCCCAGATGTCTTCAATTTTATTTTAGGAGAAACATGTTAAATTTAAAATTTTTACTAATATTGTAAATACTGAAATTATAATTTAAATAGCATTACACATTTCAGAATATGAAGGGTTACTCGTTTAAATTTATCTTCAATGACCAGCATTGTATATGCAGCGAATATTCCAAACAAGGGATTAGACAAGTGTAAGATGTTTAGTCTAAGATAAACACTTTCTTTTTAACAAATGTAATATACCAGCACTTCGTGGTTGTTGCATAACCTTTTTTCTTCGTTTAACATTGCAAAGTTTGTCTTGTACAACCCATTTTGCATGCATGTAAATGTAGGTCATGACTTCCTGTGTTAAATCATTGTGCAACAAAACACTGTCTACACTAAACTTCAAATATAAGAATGAATGTATTGATGTATTGTGCTTGATTGAAATTGTGTGGATGAAGATAGAAGCTACACAAAGGGGAGTAAAAAAAATTAACTTCTCAAATGTTTCTCCTAGACATAAATGAGGTTACATTATCATCAAATGGACACTTTTGCTTGAGTCTCCTGCTTTTCACACTTGTCTCCTGAGACAAAAACTCTAAGTCTCACAATGGTCTCCTTTCACTCAACATCACACACTGTGCTCTGACTTTTCTCAGGTAGAGACACTGGATCTCTCACATTTGCCTCCTTAAAAGCTTTTAAAGAGACCTCAGTAACATCACACACTGTGGTCAGATTTTTCTCCTTAGCTAAAGACTCTGAAGCTCTCACATCTGCCTCCTCTACAGATTCAGATGAAATCTCAGCAATATCGCACACTGTGCTCAGACTTTTCTCCTCAGTGAAAGACTCCAATGGTCTAATACTTGTCTTTGAAGTTTCAGATGAGATCTCAACAACTTTACAAAGTATGCACCAATAAAGTAAAAAAAAAAAAAAAAAAAAAAAANAATAAAGTAAAAAAAAAAAAAAAAAAACAGTCCATAATTTCAGCGTTTAAGCCTATATTAAAAGTGAAAATATGCAGAAATATGGTGAATGCTACTCTTAATTGTTGATACAATAAGAAAGCTATACAGTTTATGTGCATAGAACACATCATTTATTACTGGAAAGAGTAATGTAACAAACGATGTTAGTCTTTAGCTATAAGGAGAAAAATCTGAGCACAGTGTGTGATGTTACTGAGATCTTTTCTGAATCTTTAGAGGAGACAAATGTGAGACTACCAGTGTCTCTAGCTGAGGAGAAAAACATGAGCACTGTGTGTGATGTTGTTGAGATCTCTTCTAAACTTTAGAGGAGACAAATATAACACCACCAGAGTATCTCAGGAGAAAAATCTGAGCACAGTGTGTAATGTTACTGAGATCTCTAAAAGCTTTTAAGGAGACAAATGTGAGAGATCCAGTGTCTCTATCTAAGGAGAAAAGTCTGAGTATAGTGTGTAATGTTGTTGAGATCTCTTCTAAACTTTAAAGGAGACCATTGTGAGACTGTTAGAATTTTGTGTGAGAAGTGTGAGAAGCCGGAGACTCAAGCAAAAGTCTCTATTTGATGTTAAAGTAACCTCATTTTTGTCTAGGAGAAACATTTGAGATGTTAAAGAGATCTCACGTTTGACTTTTCTTTTCTATGAGAAAATCAAAACTCTTTCCCCAAACAAATGCTGTGTCCCCTAACAAGTATAGTTTCTTACTACTCCCAGTGAGCAAGCTAAAAATAAATGTAACAAGGAAAATAGTTTATTTTTGTATTTTTATTTTGTATTTTCTGTGTACTATAGAAAGAAAGAAAGAAAAAGAATTTGGGAATATGCTGCAGAATTCCTGCAGTGACTGTAGTTAGCCAACAGATGGAGGTGCACTCCTTCCATCCATTTTAAAATATCCTACCTTGAGCTAAAGCAAAGCTTATGGGTCACAATTTCCATTCTCTTTAAAACAGATGTTTAACTTGCTAGATTTTTAGCAAACTGATGGTGAACTGTCTTTCATGCCAGATGACCTAAAAACAGTAAACTCCTCATCCAGATATAGCCTATTCAAAACAGTCAAATAGTTAAATTAGCTGAAATAGTGAAATTGTTCTTCATAAGAAAATTAGATATTTGCTAGATTGTGTTTTTACTGCTGTTAAGACCAACAAGCACATTTAAGCCAAAACACACATTTAAACAAAACAAAACAAAACATTTAAACAAAAAGGCATTTATTGTAGTGTATTGAAATTTAAAAGTTAAACTTTTACTTGTTTTAGTGAATCAAGTTGAAATTTATAAATGTGATTAAATATCTAATTATAAATACTATATTCTGACATGCTATTTGTCACTACATTAAACATACAAATAAACAAAAAATAAATAAATAAAAAATAAAAAAATACTCGTGCCAAGAGTTCACACTCAATTTTCATATATACTGAATTACCTAAAAATAAAAACATGCATAGCAAATCTACTCAGATCAAAAATGGTGATTGTTGTTAAATGTGGAGATTAAATCCCTACATTAACAATATAACAGTATGGGTTTACTTAAGAATATTTTCAATACAGTACTGTGCAAACCCCCAATAACACCACCTGTTCATGTTGATATGTGAATCAAATTATAGTTTGGTGAACCTAATGTAGAGCTTGAAAAGCAGAAGTGTAATGCAGAACCTCGCGGGAACCTCACGGGAACAGACAGGGCCAGCAGTGGCCACAATATGGTTTCATCCCCTGAAGGCCCTACATGACCTGTGTCTGTGCAAAGAGAATAATAAGCCTTTGTGCATAGAGCCTCGTAAAATCCTGCATCCCTACAAAGAGAGAGAGAGAGAGCCAGGCACCTGTATACAGAATGCGTGAAAAGAGCTTCAGACCTTTTCACTTGAAGCAACTGCTTAGTAGGGGGTAATTAAAAATGGATAATTACAATGTAAAATATAAATATAAATGCAGATGCAAGAAATACAGAAACAGAAAGCAAATTTTCATTATACTAGTTCAGATTTTCTTACTTGTTACTTCTTTGAGTTGGTTATGTCTGTGTAATGTTGGTTTGTTCTGCTGTAACAANCCCCCCCCCCCCCCCTGCTGGGTCTCTATTAATAGGAAATGAAGGTCTTACACTAATGAGTCTTGTAAGATAAGTGCAGAAGTGACTTCTTTTTAGAGGAGGTCACTATAGTAATTTGTGTGTTTGCATAGAAGTTGATTTATTGCAGAAAATAATTTTAGTCACACAATCTTCAATACAGCAGTGCATGTTGTTTATCAAGCCTACATCAAATGTCAGCTCTCATGTTTGGGGGTTGTCTCAAGCCTTCCAACTCTCAAAATAATGTAGTTTAAGCCCTCTTTATTGTCTGTAATCAAGCAGATATGTGAAGTCACTCGTGTTAAAAGTGTGTCCATACTGTCATTGTCCCCAGAAGTGTGGGGTAAGCCCTTTTTTCACGCATAAGGTGAGAGATTTCCCCCAAGAGGTGAGGAGTGATGATTTGTCATCTCTGACACCTCTTCAAAAGACATATCTTTGCTGAAGAGGGTACCAGGAGGGAAGCTTAGTTTTGTTTGGTCAACATTGTAGCTAGGGTATTTTCAACTACATTTCATTCTCCAACAGAGATATAGCATTCACACTGGGCTTTGAGTCCAGGAAACTGGAAAATGCCATAAAGCCTTCTGTATAACCACAAGCCAGAGCCAGAATGGCAGACAATTCAATCCTAGTATAAGACCCTATAATAACGTTACCAGTATTGAGCCCGGAACGCATCTGTGGTTGTATATAGGGTGTGTTGTAGTAATGACATTAGGTATTGTGCGACTATAGACCAGGGGAAGAAAAAAAGTTTGAGTGATACTACAACCAGCTTGGTGGTGCCATTCGCAATGCAATTTGTTTACGAACGAAACATGAAAAGGCAGGGTTTCTCTGCAAATACATAGAAGTCACCTTGTGATGTCAATTTGTCTTTACGGGACTGTGAAAGACTGTACAGAATACTGGGATGCTCTGGGAATGCAAACGAACAAAATCACAAAAACGGTCACCAGAAACTGAGCACACTTTTCAGAAGAAAGAATTGTTTTGTTAGTCCATATTGTATCATTTCTTACTCAAGGTACCAACACACTAACATAACAATTTGTAATGATTTTTTTAAAATTTGTGGTGAATTTGTACAATCACGTTAATACATTTTTTAATGATCTACATGTGCGATTGTGAGCTTAAGTTTTAGGGGTGACGTTTTACCTAGAAATCGTGTTTTTGTACGAGTTTGATCTTACAAATTCATAAGAAATTGACAACTCGTACAATACTTACAAATTCTCATAAGCTACTGGATATAACATGTTAGCCTATGTATAAAATATGTGGCACATTTACAGTTGGCAGCGGCTATTTGCACTAAGTGCAATAGCAATAGATGCTATTTACACTGTTAAAATAGCAATATATTCTATTTTCACTAAGTGACAATAGCAGCATTGTCTTAGTGATATGCTATTTACACTAGGTGAAAATAGCGATAGATTCTATTTACACCATGTAAAAGTATCAGTTCTTTGCAATAAGAGTAAATAGTAATTAGATGCTATCTATATTTTATATTGGCAGATACTGTTTGCACCTCAGTATTTTTGTACATTAACAGGATGCAATAATATCATAGAGTGTAAATGATTATATTTATTAAAATTATTAAATGGATGCCGTCTTATTGGGAGAATAAAAATCCTTCCTACACCTTCCCCTAAGCCTACCCAATAAACACTTTTAATATTATTAAACATTCATTTGCAGTTTATTTCCACTTTTAGAACATTATTTTCATTTTTATTAAAAATAAATGCACGCTCGACAAAAGGCAGATTTGAACCTGCGTTGATTGCATTACAAGCCAGATACGCGAGCCTTACTCACTACTGTTGGGCCACAAGATGTTGAATTCCGCACATCCTTTTAAAACTTGAGTGGCCATCCAGACAGCGGAGCTAGTGTAAATAGCATTTGCCAACAAGTAACGCTATTTGCACTAAGTGTAAATAGACACTCCGTTACATTTATATATAAATGTGTTATTCAGTTGTTATTACAATGTATTATTCAATCATAAATTGACAAATAATTAAGAATATGAATGTTACAAACATTGTGATTACAATGTAATTAGTCACATTATTCTTTGACCAGGAGATGCAATTATTAAGCCTGTTCTCTTATTGCACAATTGCTGACCTGATCCATGTGCAATGGCCATTTCTGGTGAGTACTGCTCATGCAAACCTTCCTGCCTTCCCCCACTGCCCTTCCTCCATGCGGTGTAACAACAAATCTCCTTTTCTGCTCCCTGCCTGAAACTATTGAGTCAACAAACGTCACTCCAGCAAGGCTGTGGCTCACAGGAAAGAGGTGGGGTCTCCCTTTCAAAACTGGTGAGGAGCCAAAGGCAGATTTATATATTTTTTTCAGACAAGAACCACCTGTTAAAATCCAGACAAGACAAAAAAGGGATGTTTAAAAGCTCTAAATGGAGGGTGGAGGAGAAGGGGTGCTAGCTTTCACATGTACATGACTGCACACAAGGGCCATAGTGTTAACTGAGAAGCTTTGAACTTTCTTTCTTCAGTACAGAAAATATTTATCTGCATTTAGAGCATTAGGTCAAATATCAGATGTCATTCAAATTTCTTTCTCACCAAAGTCTCACTTTCTTGTCTCACAGTGGTGAATTTAACAGTATAAACTCAGTATCATGCTTCCTGCTTGTTAGACAAGGATTTGTTCACTTTTTAAGATCTGTGTGCAGTGTGCAGTCCCCAAACCACTGTGTGACAAAATAAGACCAAACGTGTAAATAAGGGCAAGGTTTCATAGAAGCTGACGCAGTGCTTCACCATCTGAGAGAAAAGAAAGACAGACAGAGAGCTTTTAGTAATTAGACAGAATAGTAAGAAAAATTGGGTTACGTCTTACAATAATTATTTCTCTCTTCCTGTTTCCAATTGGTATACTTTGTGTCATTGAAACATATTGTGAGTGGAGGTGTTTTCCCTCCCTCTGTGTCTGCTGGAGTGGGTGGACGGTGCAATCCAGTCCAGTGCTTCAGGGCAGCCAGTAAAGTGTGCACTATTGTGTGCGGCTGAAAAAAAAGAAAGAGCAAAAAGGGAGGGGGAAGAAAAGAAACTCAGTCCCTTTGTGTGTAGAGGACCCAGCAGGAAAGCGATTTTGCAATTACTTCAGCTTGCCGGCAAAGCAAGCTTGGTTCCTCTGATCTGCACACACTTGTACACTGGACTGTCTCACTCTGCTCACTGTCTATACAAGCACATACAAGAGTGAGCGTTGGTTTATGGGCTGCGTCTGGACGCGCTTCGAGAGCCAACAGCAACGCAGGGTTTCTGCCCCTGATGATGAAAGCAGACGTCAGACTAGCCCATGAATATTGATGCGGAGGTAGTCTGTTTCATAGACGGAACAGAAGGAAGCAAGATGGCTGCCCTTTAGGATTTGTTTAAGAGGAGACCTAGACGGTTTGTTGGAATTCTACAAAGTGGAGGGACTTAAAACAAGGTGAGACAGTTTTTCTGTTCTTGCCTTTTTTCCTCTGTCCCCCAGGGTCTCTTTAATGGCGTCCAGCTCTTGTTTAGCATTGTACTGTCCTCTTTAAATTCCGTGAGCTGACATAATAATGAAAGGATATTAGATAAAGCTTCACCAACATGGCTGACGTTTTCTGTCTCTCTTTCTCCCTCCCTCCCTCTCTGTTTTTTTTTTTTTTTTTTTTTTTNNNACAGAGAGTATTTCAAGCATTTCAATCTCATTTGTTTTCATTATTATTATTTTTTTTAATCTAAGATGTTGTGTAGAGGACAGCTTTGGCAATGTGCCTGCTTTGAAAAATGGTGATCTTTGTGAGGCTGTTGGCCAGTTCTTCTTCAGGCATTATTTGCCAATGAATCTCCTGTGGTGAGAGCAAGATTAAACAGTCATACTACTAGCAAAATTATCTTATCTCTTCAGTGTCCACCGGCATTATTGGACATCTTTATGTAGATACAAGAAAGGGGTGTTTTAGGTGGTGAAAACAATGTTTTTTTCAATATTTATTCCAAAAACTTTCATGTAAATGTGCCAAAGATTTTTTTTTTTAATCTGACAAAGTTATTTTTGCTACATTTCCTTCATTTGTTGTATGATTTGAATGTAGGAGTTTGGCCAAGAATAGTGGAGCTCCTTGCTTTCATTGCATTCATCGGTGAATGACAAGCAGACACAAAGACTAGCACAGTCCCGAGGTCTAAAAAAAAACAAAAAAAAACAGAAGCGTAGTGGTGGAAGCCCACAAGGTCAGAAGCTTTAAAAGAACTGAAACCCTACCCCATAGAACCATTAGCTGAGGGCCACCGGAGAGCGGAATTTTTTGCATTGACTGACATTAATAGGATTTCCATTGTTAATTTGTACACAAAAGTCTTTAAATTTTAAGCTTACACATAAATTTTTGCTCCTACTTTCAATAGGAGCAAAAAACATTTAATTATATTTAGAGAACAGTTTAATGTCCATGCTGAATTTAATTTATATTCCTTTAAGATATCATGCACTGCACAGATCGGCTACAGTCACCTGGAACATATCTGCATATGTTTGACTTTATGCTATAGACTACTGAAATTCCATACTGAGCAAAGAAAAAGTCAAATGCTTGAATAACTTTGGCCGTTGTATTAATAAAGTCAACATTCAGCAGAAAGTATCCAAGTCTTAATGTTTCAGATGCATTCTGATTTCATAGTTGCTTTTGACACGTAAAAATCAAATGTATTAATTTGAATAAAATGGCTACAGCATCTGTACTAATGAATTGCAAATGCCACCTTTGCTTAACTGATTTTAACAGCCCTATTAGGATTTGCATCATAATTGACTGCTGGAATAATACAGATAAAAGTCCTGCCCCCCTTATTTTGTGTATTTAGCTTGTGTATTCCAACATTCTGTTTGGATGAGAAGTGTGGAAGTTAGTCCATGCCTGCAAGGGGATGCTTTATGGAGTGTTGTCATTAAACGTGATAGAGAGGTGGTGCAAATGGTAATGTAGCTACAATGAAGGGATCTGGAGAGAGTCAAGGGCCATCATGTCTTACTGTTACTGTTGAAGCTTCATCTCCAGCTTTAAGCTTAGAATTGATAATCCCTTGGTAATATAGCGTATATATATCGTAGTACATCACTCAATAAGCATAAATCTACTTTAATACAATTGTAACTGTTGCATCTCCATTGCATGACATTATATTTAGTACTGAGAACACGCAACACTGACAACAATAGCTGGAACTAAACTGGAAGTACAGTAAGACACTTTTTCCTTGATAAGAATGTTTGGATCAAGATACAGAACAATCATGTACTTCTGTTTGTGACATGGTGGATCTTTGCATGATAAGAATTTTTTTTGTGTGGCATAGACTCAAATAATTCTTTAGAAAAAATTTTAATTTGGTTGAATTCATGAGTGAAAACAAAAACATTTGTGTTCTAGAGAATCTGTGATGGTGTTGTTGAAAACTGCAGGATTGACAAATTCTAAAAGAAACAGTAAGGACAATGAGCATTCAGGCAGAAATCGAGATTTATATTGACCCTATCATAAGCATCCTTTTTTTATTTGCTATGGCTTGGTGTTTATAAAATCATAATTCCTCTCAATCATATTTTCCTCTCAAATGACACTTTATTGCCTCTACTTGCAATGAAAATTTAGATTTTTATATTAGGCATTTGCAGTATTTTTATTTATGGGATTTATTAAAAATGGTATATACACTGTATATCAATTACCATAGCCCTTGGTCCAAAACATTTTCTAGCGTGCATAGTAATTTATTAGTTGTCTAAGTTGACAGCTTATAGCTTGTATTGCACTTTATTTAGCAATACTTTAAGCACTTTTGGTGTAAATTTACACAGTAGTTCTGATTGCTGGCATTTATATGACACCATTTACACCTTTGTCTTATTCTTCAGTGCAGTTATTTGATGTTCAATGTGAGCCAGCAAATTGAGGAACATTTCAGGGTATTAGAATATGTATTGTTTAATAAGTTTAATCTTGTACTGAATTTGCAAGGGCACGAATTGAAGAGCAGACTCCACGTGCGTAAGCGCACATGGTCTCTGTTTACAAACACCAGTGTACAACCCAGTCACAGGGCTAGGTAGGGAAGTGTACTAGGCCTAGGCCAGCCAAGGAGGTCACTGGAAAGCAGGTCATTGACTATGCCAATTTAGACCCTTTCCAGAACATCTGTATTCAAAAGGCTTTAGCTAAATTAAACTCATGGCACATGGTTTGCATTTTTTCTGCCATCTTTAGTTCTTTGAAAACTACAAATGTCTTGTGGTTAAAGGAGTTGGCTGAATATCTTTGTAAAGCTCAGGGAATCCCTGAAACTATTTTTTTAATTTCATAATCTTTTAAAATAAAGTAATAGAGATTGGTATTGTACTTCTGAGAAAGCCAAATGTTAATTTCCTCTGAGGTGAACGAAGTGATGATGCATTTATAAATGTGTTTCCAGCTGTGCAGATTCAAAGAAAATCTGATTGGTTTCAGAAAACGGTTGTTCATAACAGAAACGCTTGATGGTTTTCCCCCTTCAAAATCAAAGATTTAGAAAAAATGTATGCCATATGCTAATTTTTAAAAGACCGTGATGTCATTTCGAGTTTGTAGGGGGATTTTGCCTCAATACTTGATAAACTGAAAATGAGTAAAAGGGGTTTTATCATTGACATGTACAGTCATTGGTTGGCACGCCAAAAGTCACCTAGTTGACAGCAGATTTAACAAAGAGACAGCTGGATCTCAAAGTCATTCAAGACCATAAACTACCCATTAGCCTTGCATGACATTATCTCATTTCTAGAGGTTAAAGTTGACTAGGGGTCGATCTGAAACTTGTATGAAATTTGGATCATACAGAGAGTGTAGCCAATGTAGCCAAATACTTTTTATATGGTGTGTCATGTGTGTTTGTATCAGAGACCTTGTCTGTGCATTGCATTTCCATAAGTAGAAAATGTTGGCATAGCAGTGGTCTCTGAAATCAGACTGTTTTGTGAATAATAAATGGGAAGATATTCCAAGCGAACATCAAATATTGAGCACATGCTTTTTCAGGAAATTCAAAGTGTAAATTACATAATTATATTTATTTATTTATTTATTAGAGCTTTGTGCAGAACATACTGTTGCACATTTACAAAGAATAGTGCCTTGCAACCCCCAAGCCCTGAGCAATCAAAAGGTGACAAAGGCAAGATAAAAGTAATATTTAAATTTCTAGGTAAGACAAAGGAGGAACATTGGGATGAAACAAGATATACAAATGGCAAAAATTCAATTACTAATTTACTAATTAAACTGATTAAATATCCCACTGAATTCTTGTTAGGAATAATTACATGGCCAGAACAGGATTAGCAGTATCTTTAATATCTTCAAGAAAGTCTCATGCCATCACTTATGACTTTTTCCTGAACCACCAAAACATACTGTGACATTCATGCCTCAGTTCAGATGATTATGTGAACACATTGACACAAAACACAGAAGTGTGTTTAACTGCAGTATGTTTTATTTTAAATTGTATTTGTAACAGTATTACTATTATACTTTTATTTAGATAAATCTGAGGCCCCATACATTTGATGAAACTTTGCAAAATCTCCAAAATTCCTCTTGTGAATTTTGTTATTTTTGGTACAGAAGATCAGAGCTTTGGAACCTTAATGGACATGAGGGATAATAAGGCGATACAATATTTCATAGATATTAAGGAGGTAACCAGTGTAGAAAAGATAAGGTAAAAGTTAGAATTTAGTTATAAACGTATAACCTTTCTGCGGCATGAATAGAGGGAATGTTTCATAACTTAGTGATATATCTGAGAAGAATGCTGTTCTAGAGACACTGGAATTTAACTTTCAAATGACAAATTCAACATGACACACGCTCTTAATCGTAGGGCATGACATAACAGTAAAACAGTTTAGACACAAACTGAAGTCAAACAACTTTTACAAATGTTTGATCTTGCGACACTATAAATACAGTATAGTATATGTATAGGTAATCACTCATATTATTGTTAAATATCGGCACTAAGGCATTATAAACAACATTATGACTTTCTGTAAAGCTGCATAGAAACAATGTGTATTGTGAAGCGCTATATAAATATATGACATCAAGCGTATGTGTATTACGTATTCAGTCTATAGTCATGTATGGCCCTATTTTAACGACCTAAGTGCATGTTCTAAAGCACATGGTGCAAGTGCATTTTTGCTAGCTTAACAACGGGAAAAATGGTTGGCGTGCCCGGGCGCATGGTCTAAAAGGGTTGTCCCTATTCTCTTAATGAGTAATGAGTGTGTTTTGGGGTGTAACGTGCAATAAAACTCCAATCAGAGTGTCATCTCCCATTCCCTTTAAAAGCCAGTTGTGCTCACGCCATGGTGGATTCGCTATTTACATGGCTGAATTTGCAAGCGGAAAAACTTAATGCTTCTCTAGCAAGGAAAAGGATCTGCTAAAGCGTGCGAGCAGACCATCTACGGGACAAGCAGGATTCCACCAAAGCATTTTTATCTTTATGCACACAATAATAATCTTTTACATTGTAATCCTTTTATTTTTTATATTTAGCATGCTTGTGTGCTGCTGCACGTCCCTGTGTGTGTAATAAGCAGAGTGTACACGTGTTGTGCACCAGCCTATAGGCGCATATTACTAACGTGCTCTTTAAAGGACTTATTTACACTGTTAAAGAGTTGCATTCTCATGCTAAACATGGCCAAAGTTTCAAAACACGAGTTGGACGTATGACGGAGTATTTCTGTGCCAAATCCACTACTTCCGGTTTCGGTACAGGATTCTGAGAGTTTTTTTTGAGTGTGTCCTGTATGACATCAAAAGAGAGCGGAATTCCTTGTATAGGCACTTCTCCCTTAAAAGCGTGCACACACACATCACCCAGAGCAAGAGCACGCCCATCAACGCGCTTCGTTTGGGATACGGAAGCCGAGAGATTTTCAACAATGGCTGTGTCCAATTCAGGGGCTGCACCCTTTGAAGGCTGCATACATCATCGAGGCAGTCTCATTTAAGAAAAATAACCATTAGATTGCAATGCAAGAAAGAAATTACAGTATTTTACACCTCACAATGAATATCAGTAAATTTTATTATGGTTACTTTTCTTAAATAAGACATCCTCTGAAATGAGATGCAGCTCCTGTAAACAAAGGACTGTGTTTTTGGTTGTGAGGGAAAGATGACCTTTTTCAGCTTCCCAAAGAACCCAGCGTTAAGGGAACAGAGGATGAAGTTTGTTTTTCCGGGGCAGTAACAGAGTTATGCACATATGTTTGTTTGTTCACAGGAATTTGGTGATGAATACTTTGTAAACAAGTCCCAGTTCGGCGCTGGATTTGCAGATCGGGGGCGGTGAGTAAAGCTGCATCAGATGTCTGTGTTTTGTTGGCAATCAGTGCGCAAGTGCATATAATGTAAACAACACGAACGTTTTTGTTCCCTTTTTATTTATAAAGATGTTGCAGCTAGCATGCGATCTCTACGCAGAAGCTGCGCGCGCTCGTGACTCTTTAGCTCCGCCAACAGCACTGACGGCAGTCACGCCTCTAGGACCTCAACATTTTTCGGAAAGACTCGGTTTATATCTTTCATAAATATGACAAAACTAAAGACTTTTCAGAGATATGAAGGATGCATTGTACTCTATATGTACTCAAGATTAACATGAGATTGGCAGAAACTNTTGACTTTAGACCAGGTTTCAGCTGGTCAATGGTGTGGTCTATTTCAGTTGCCTCGAAATAGCAACACGCCAACAATGCGCCTGAACTCACCTCGTTTTCAGACCAGCACGCCCATGGGCACACAAATGGGTGAAAATGCATTTGCTATTTAAACGTGACGCAGGACATGAAAATGATAACTGCATCGGGCTGAAACTAGCAAAAAACACTTGTGTCGGGTGTATGATAATGCCCGTAGTGTTTCTTTATAAAGTGACATCGCCAACTACTCGCCTGACATGCATAATGCAGAATTTCTAGTCGTTTTCGCGGATCTGTGTGAACAGGGATCATTATGACAAAGTTGCCGTCTGTACACGAAAAACTCAAAGGAAAAACTTTTCAGTTTTTAGTACATAGTTGTCGTGTAAACAGACCCTTAGTTTACTCTCATCTATGCCCTATTAATTAAGTCCTAGGTACTTTTTCTTTCTAATGTAGGTAGCAATATCAACAGTAATAGAAAAGGGTGCAACCTAACCTTCTCGCTGACCATTAGGGCTCCATCATCCTTCCAAATATGAAGAAAGTGAGGTTTTTAGGTTTGGTCCTATAAATATACCAGACAGTCGGGTCGACTCAGTTTATTTGCTGGGTTCGGGCTTCAATTTTATGCCCATGTAGGATTCCACATTTTAGTTAGAATCCGTTTTTTCTTCATTGACTGAAAGTTTTGGTTCTATCAATGCTGGGAACGGACACAGTTTCAATCTGATTAAGATCCATCAAGGGTATGTAGCATGAGGATTATTAAATAAACTGAATTAGATGAATCAGTAATCAAAGTGAAGATATATTGAGTATACTTACCCACTCCTGAGTGCCTTTGCAGTTTTCTGCAGACTATGGCTGTTGTCTCTTACCTATTTCAGTTAGTAATGAACCAAAGATTTCATTGCTCACACCATAAAAAGAACAGGTGAAATGATAATCTTCATCTCCGGAAAAGTGTGCTGCATCTTGTTCATGAGACTGCAGAAGTCTCTCTTCAGGATCTCCAGTTGAACTCTGTCATTGACTCTGCCAAGATGCGATTGGCACTCCTCAAGAATGCGAGCACCTGAAAAGAATTGTGACATCACCTTTTGCCAAAGTGATATACATTTGGAATTACACAGGTTTAAAAAAGATGAAACCCAACTGCAGCTAGCTGAGGTACTCCCATCCACAGGTTACACTTATGTTAAGTTATAGTTCTGCATATGTGGTTTGGCTCAGGCAATGTGCATATATAATTCAGTGCTAACCAAAATGTATAGGGGAACCTGTGTCAGGATTTACAACGGGACATTTTATTAACTAAATCTTAAATACAAAAAAAGCAGACTTAAAAAAATGTCATGCACATGGCAAGCTCAAATATCTTATCTATAAGATTCAGAAGCTTATTTTTTATTCTTGATTTGTAACTCTGAGCACATTTTCTTCACAGCAATTGAGGACCCCAGTCCAGATATAAGAGTTACATTGAAAGTGAAGAGATGGCTAGGACTTCTTAGCTTTCATGCCATGGCAGTAAATAAAACTCTGTCACATACCCATAAACGAGAGCTGATCCCACCATAATCAATGTGCTTAGCACGTGTTCACTCTTTTGCATTTTCTCTATCTCTGTCTCTATATCTGTGTCAGTCAGTCATGCTTGGTTAATGTTTAGAGCAGATGGCCATGCAGCACCAATATAATGATCACCATGGCTACCACACTCTCTAAAAGAAATTTGCTTTGCAATGGGCACAGTTCATCAAATTAGTCAGATATATTGACTGGTGCAGACACAAAGAAATGGGGTGGGTTGGGGTTGTAGAAAGAAACGAAAAGAAGTTGAGAGGAATGTATATTTGGAATTATATTTTGAAAGTTGATTTTGGGGAAGGGAGATTGTTGTATGGCATAAGGTGCTTAATTACATAATAATTACACTAGTAATATGTGGCTGTATTTACTGTCTGAAGCAAAAGGTCAGTCTGCTAAAACTGGAGTAATACAGCATTTTATACCACCTATGCCGAGTTAATTATCATCCACTCTAACATATCAAACACCACCACAGGGAAGGAAAGAGGCAGCATAGATTTAAATGAACAATTACAGATTGTCAAATTACTACAAAATTATCATTTTATTATCAACCCCTAGTTGGGGATCAGCAGGGATTGAGGATGGATTTTTTTTTTTTTTTTTTCAAAATCAATGCAGTATAACTTTATTCAGTTATGAATTTTTTCAAAACAAAAGAGATTGGGATGGAATTTACTGTAAATAAATGTGCAACAACCTAAACACAACTACACAATGTATTGTTTTGACAACTTAATGTTTAGCATGTTAATGTTTATATTCTACCAGCTGTAGCAGCTGATGGGGTAGAGTACATGATATACACTAAACTAGAAGCTGCTCCTTCAAACAAAAATCAGATGCTAATTTCTGAATTTTTTTAAAACAATTTTAAAACGCAGACAGTGACTTATACAATACTGCAGAATCTCTATAACAAAATTATAATGTAACAGGTAATATAATATAATATATAATCTGTAATACAACAGGAAAGTGAAAGACCACGTCGTAAGAAATGTTTCCATCATTATAACATATTTGTTTCAGTTCAATTTCTGTGTGAACTTGATTATGTGATATGAGTTTATGGGTTTTCAGATTTTCAACTTGAATTTCTTTGCTATAATCAAAGTGGTTGAAACGTGCAATGAACTTATCACTGCAATTTGGCAATTTGGCACCAGTTCTATTTTTATTAAAAGTTTAAGGCAGCACTTAAGTTTTTAAGTTTAGTGGGTTTAAATGTTTTTGTCTAACACAACAGAATCAGTGGTTGTATCAATGCAGGTCATACAAAGACGGTTTGGCATGAACGAGGCACAAAAACTTGATTGCAAATTGTTTCAGCAGAGCCACATCTGCCTTCTATTAGTAACAAAGGACAATGGCAGGTCCAACACAGACCTGACTCTTCAGAGGGGAGATAGTTGTGGGTGAAATTACAAACAGAAGAGTATATCTGCCTAGCATTTGAAGTAATCTACCTCTCCTCAAATCCTCTCCCACAAAGAGGATTTAAAATGTCATTGAGGATGAACAATGAGTTCACAGACGAGGAAAAATGAAGCAACTTTAAAGACATACAACTTCTGTTTTATCTGTTTTGTTTACTATTCCATTGTTCAAAAGAAATCTGATTAAAATCAGAATGTGATACACATGATCAATACATTGCAAAACAAATATATCAGACCTCTCCCAAACAGACTCTTAGACATGTCTCATACCTTCCCCCGTACACATGCTGACTCTATAAATACCCGTTTATTTCAAAGGGGCTCTTTTCTCTTTGTTTCCATTCTTATGCTTATGTCTTCTAGCTTCTTATAGAAAATGACGAAATGCCATGGATGTTGGTGGAACCATTAAAGCAGGCTGTGGTGTTAGGAGCCCAAGTTCAAAAAAAAAAAAAAGTTTGTTAGGTTTAAAGATTTTGTAATAGATGAGTAATAGTGCTGATGTGTTGAATGGAGTTTTTTTTTCTTTTCTTTTTTTTCCTGGACACACACATACTCCAATGGCAGTGTGACATTTGAAAAGGAAAGAAACACTGATCCTGATTATGTTAACTGGCTTGCGGTTTCTTTTGTTACTTTTTATATCAATTTGGAAAATGTTTTCAAGTCAAAGTTGTAAATCAATGCCAACAGAAGTTGACTGTGAAACCTGTCATTCTTGTTGAGCTTGTTTCCTTGTCTATGTGTCAGGGGAAAATAAGGCATGGTTGACGCTCAGAGGAGAAGAGTGAGAAAGACATTTTTACAACCCTGCATGCGTGACATTTAAAGCACACTTGCACATGAGCTGTATGATCAAATTACAGTGGGAGGAACCAAGGAATGAAGTTTCACTCAAGAGCACAACTACAGCCAAACACCCAGCAGCAGTATGTTTACTAATGCTCAGATCCACAACATGCTACATGACATTATCCAATTCAATACTAGAATATCCAAGCAAGTTACGTTTTAAAATATAAAAAATGGGTTTTGTTTTCTTTAGCTATTTATCCATTAATTATTTGGAACTTCCAAAAAAAGAAAAAAAGTCCTCATTCCTGTCTGAACTGTGCAAGAGCAACTGCCACCTAATGTTTGATTCTTGACCCCCCCCCCCAAAAAAAGAAGAAGCAACATATCCAACTGAATTGTCAAGTTTCAGGATTACTATAGGTTTTTATAATCAAGCCTCTGACTGTTTATCTGAGATCATGTCTGAAACATGAACAGCACAACTCCTGTCTCTTGTCTTAACACAAAAACACACTGACACGAAGTAGTGCACCACATATTTTTTTATAATACTTAACCCTAGCACTAACCCAAACCATAATCTCAAAGAAATCCTTTGAAGCATAATAATAATAATAATAATTCACTTGTTTGTCCATATACCACTGTTAAACCATGAAAGACAGAAACTCACTCCCCACTGACTGTTTATTGAGGATTTGAAAAGAAGGAAACTAAAAAAAAAACAGGATAGACAACAAACTGAATTCAAAGCCACTCCTAGAGACAACATAAAAAATATTTAAGGATTTTTGTTTAATTGTTTGTTTTGTGTTTTATGTTATATAAAAGCATTGAGACTCACTGAGGCACTAAGGTGCTGGACTGTCCACAGTTCTTATAAAATATATCATTTAAATTTAAGTAAGGTATTATTCTTCCTATTTTACTTATATGTATGGATACAGCCAATGCAAAACCACTGTCTGAAAGTTTAGTGCATATACAGACAGCTTTCAGCTGGGATCTCGTGCTTTGTCAGTCTTGCTCAGAGAGATTTTTTGTGTTGTTTTCAGTGTGGGCTTATCCAACTGTGGCAAGCTGTTTGGGCTGTTCTCAGCTGTTGGGAAACTCTGAAATGGATCTGGAATGGAGCCATACTCAGGCTTCATTGAGCATACCAATCACAATCTCCCCCTTTCCAGAGATGATAATAGATTTAAATCATGTGATCAAACTTTTATTGTTGGACTGCAGCCAGTAATATATCATAGGCTAAGTCACAGAAGAGTATTTATGTATTTAGTATGTTATTCAACAACACAACTCTTCCCTTGAGTTTTTCCGGTAGGGTGGCACAATATTGGAAAAAAAAACTTATATATATTATTATATATTAGGCTGTCATTTTAAGACCTAATAAACAGAAACAATACAATGATATGCATCCATGTTCTTTCTCAATTGTTTACATTCACTTAAGACACAAGTGGGCTGTGTTTATGAGAATATTCGCCGAGATGGGCATTTTGCGTGTATGAGTCCATTCAAGCTCAAAAAGGCGAGAAACAGAACTGACTTTGCA
>RJVU01049346.1:141281-214881 GCA_003731715.1 Anabarilius grahami
TTTTTACATGAAAGGATGGAATCTAAGGTTCTTTTAAGCCTAAAGATCCTCTTACTATCAAACAGAACAGCGGGCTGATAGAAATAATTACTATGGGCCCAGCCATCAGTCTGACCATAAGAAGCATCTGAGCATGATATATGTTTTATATATACACATATAATATATACATATATACATATATATATATATACATACATAAATATTCATACATACAGGAGGTGGAAGAAGAAGAGGAGAGGGTAGATATAAATCACCCTATATAGCTGGGGGATCGATTACAAACGCAACAATGTTTACAATCGATCACCCGTCTCATTCTCTCTTCCTCCTCCTCCCGTCTGTCTGGGTTCAGATACAAATATGAATGGCTAGGGGTTTTTCCATGCCTTCCCGATCTCAAACGCGGAGATCAGACCGGAATGGAAAGTATGGAAGCTGCCGTATTAATGGACAGAAAGGAACCGCTCGTCGAGCCGTCCGCGCGCGGCCCCTTTCTTAACGCGCTCTCCCGGCGCTCGCCGAGAAGCGCGTCCCAAACACACAGCAGCTCGCATACACCAGCCAGAGGAGCGCTCGCCGCCGGACGCGATGACGTCAAACACGAACGTCATCGTCATCCGGTCGCTCTCGCCAGCCCCAGGGAAGTTGAGAGAGAATAAAACTTTCTCAAACTTCCCAACGAGCTCATCTACGAGCCCTATGATTGCAGCCACCGTTAAGCCTCAGCACAAACAGGGGCCAGAACCACCAGGCAGAGATGCAGACAGCTCTTCCCTCGGGAAGAGTGCCAAACGAGAACAGAGTAAACAACAGACAAACACACAGCAGTGCCCTCAAGCACTGTGTATGCGTGCTCCTCTCCAGACAGAGAACGCCCAGAAAAATATGTATATCCAGTGTCAAACCCTGGGACACGGATAAACACACTCTCATGAACGTTTGTAAGGTATATATAAAAAAACCTTCCGGAGTTGGTATAGATGCAATCAGACAGAACAGGACCGAAAGACGATGAGATGCTGGCTGTTTCTCCAGGCGCTCCTTTATACTTCCGGGTCGCGCCGTATGACGTCATAGGCTGTCGCCGGCCAATAGGAATTGGAGTTATTGGATAGTGCTTTCAGACACCTGGGTCACGTGGCGTTCCCCAAAGCGTTTCTGTAAACGCAGAGTGGAGTTCCCTTTGAGTGTTGACTCAACTACTTTGAGTGTTAACTAAACGAGACAATGCACATTGGCATGCGATATTTGCATCTGACTGCCACGCCCTGCACCGTGGGTATAAATAGATGGCAGGTGCAACGCATTTTCAGCTATTTGCTTCAGACCAAAGCGGTTAGTTTGTTCTGCTCTTTCTGATCTAAAAGAGTGTAACTAAACAGAGCCAGTTCTTCAGGGAAAAAGCCTCTGTCTCTGTGTTGGTGTGATGGCGCTGCAGCGGTGATCGCAATCCCGAAAGAAAGCCTTCAACAGAGAGTGTGTCTTCAATGAGAGTGTGTGCACACTAAATCCCTGACAGTGTTCCTGCGGCCATTTCCCCTGTGCACTTCAGCACTAATAAAGAGAGCTAATTTCCCTAAAAGAGCAGGTGTGTTGTTGTGTCTTTTTAAAGATGACATTCCACCTGTGTTTCTGGATGTGGTCGTTACTGGCGGTGACGGATGGTTACGATCGCTGCCTCACGTGTCTGGGCATCAAGCACGCTGAGGTGGCTTTCGTGGATGAGCCAAGCACCCGCTGCGGGAAGATGACCATCGCGGATTGCGGCCGACACTCCAATACCTCAAAAGAGGTGGAGTCCCCTCGCCTCTGACACGTGAGGCAGCGTGAGGCAGTGATCGTGACCATCCGTCGCCGCCAGGTAACGACCGCATCCAGAAACACACGGGTAGAATGCCATTTTTAAAAAGATACAACGACACACCTGTGTAATGCTCTTTTAGGGAAATTCGATCTAGTTCTCAATCTAATTACTTCAGGAAGTAGCCTGGGTGATCTGAGGATTACGGTTAGGGCTTCCCCTCTGAGGAACTAAACCTCCCAGTGTGGTCGAGAATTTCGCCCCTCTTCTCAGCTGCACAGAAGCAGACAGAGGCAATCAAACATATCAGTTGCAGGCGGGGTGCCCAGCCCGTCCAGGCCCCCGCCAAACCTGACGGCAAGTGCAAGAGCAAGAGGCCCTAAAGATGGGCAACCCAGAGATGGAGGAAGCAGCTCTTCGGGAGATGGTGACCACACCACTCAATCCACTGGAGGAGGGCTGTGTGGAGAATCTTTTGTTTCATTTTATTTCTGTTCTGCTGCTGGCCATACAGCCAGGGGTACCCAAATTTTTAAAGAAAGAGCATCTCTATCTCTGGGTCCCAAGAGGGCACGGAGAGCAGTGGACGGTGCAGAATCGTACCACTCTCATCCTCCTCTAATCTATGGGGCAGCAGTGGGCTGTTTGAGAGTGGAACCACAGAGCCCCCCGAGCTGGGTTCCGGCTTTCCAACTTGCTGCCCTACTATGGGTACATCTGTGGTCCCCTTGGTCCTGCTTGCACGGTCTCTGAAAGCCTGGCTAGCGCTCACCAGCCCATCTCGCTGGCTCCTTTGGACCATCAGACTCAGCTATGCGATTCAGTTTGCCCAGCGTCCCCCCAAGTTCAAGGACATCCAGTTCACCTCAGTGAAGGCTGGCAATGCTCATATCTTGCGCGCGGAGATCGCAGACCTACTGGTGAAGGACGCGATAGAGCTGGTCCCTCCAGCCGATATGAAGACAGGGTTTTACAGCACCTACTTCTTTGTACCCAAGAAAGTTTTGAACCGAGCCCTTCACAAGCTGCCATTCAAAATGTTAATGCAGAAACGCATTTTCAAATGCATCCGTCCCTGATATTAGTTTGCAGCGATCGACCTGAAGGACGTGTACTTTCATGTCTCGATTCTCCCTCGACACAGGACGTTCTGTGCACGTTCAGGCATGCTGTTGCATCCACAGATGCCTCTGCCACCGGCTGAAGGGTCACGCACAATGGGCATGCAGTATCAGGGGTTTGGATGGGTCCCCAACTGCATTGGCACATCAACTGGTACATCGGCTCAGTTTCTAGTCGCCTCAAAAGGCTGCTACAGGGCAAACACGTATTGGTCCGTATGGACAACACTGCGACCGTTGGGTACATCAACCGGCAAGGTGGTCTACGCTCCCGTCGTATGTCGCAATTCGCCCGCCATCTCCTCCTCTGGAGTCTGAAGCATCTGAGGTCGCTTCATGCCATTCACATCCCCGGTGTGCTTAATCATGCAGCCAATGAGCTCTCATGAGCTGCGTTTCTGGGAGAATGGAGACTCCATCCCCAGGTGGTCCAGCTGATTTGGAGACATTTCAGAGCCGCTCAGGTAGACCTGTTTGCCTCTCCAGAAACCTCTCACTGCCAGCTGTTTTACTCCCTGACCGAGGGAACATTTGGCACGGACGCACAGGCACTCAGCTGGCCCCAGGGTCTGCGCAAATATGCGTTCCCCCAGTGAGCCTACATGCACAGAGGTTGTGCAAAGTCAGGGAGGACAAGGAACAGGTCTTGCTAGTTGCGCCCTACTGGCCCAACTGGACCTGGTTCCCACAAGGTTCCTACCACTTCCTTTAGGGACCAGGTGGTGAACCTGCAAGCACTGCCCCTGAAGGAGGCAGACGCAGCCCTGGCTTTGCTCTGTCCCGTCCGTGCTCTGTGACTGTACATGAATCAGACACAAAGCTTCAGGACCTCAGAGCAGCCCTTTGTCGTTTGAAGTGTTGCATCCTCCTGGGCGCTGGCACGTGGCACCTCGCTGACAGATATTTGTAGAGCTGCGGGCTGGGCGACACCAAACACGTTCATTAGATTCTATAGCATTCATGTTGAGCCGGTATCCTCCTGTGCTCTCACCTCAAATAGGTAGAAGTGTCGGCTTGCTGCACCATAGTATGTGGCTTTTGCAGTGTTCCTTTTTCAGTAGAAAGGGCACGCTTTCCCAGTGTTATCTAAGTCTCACTAAGTGGGTTGTGCAGAAACAGCAATGATCGACCTTCTCTGCGTAAGCCCTGTCCCATCTTCTGCCCTAATAGGCATGGAGGGATCAGGAGGCTTACACAGGCACTGGAAGGGGCAGCATCAGTAGAGCTTTGGTAGGGATTCCCAATTCGTTGGTCACCAAAGTGATGTCAAACATGACTAATTGAAAGGGAATTCCGGGCCGAGAAAGGTTTGTAATCGTGTCGTGGGGAAGCAGGCTTAATTGAAAAAATAAAGTCTCAGAAGAAGGGAATGGAGACGTCCCGTCCTGTCGCCGCAGTTGCTGTAGACGGGTCACCGGCTTGGCTCCTTAGCGAAAACCTGAATATGTGTTGCACCTGCTGCCTATTTATACCCACGGTGCAGGGCGTGGCAGTCAGAGGCAAATGTCGCATGCCAATGTGCATTGGCTCATTTAGTTCACACTTAAAGTAGATTGGTCTCTCTGACGAGATTCCTAATTCATTGGTAACCAATGTGACATCTCTGTTCCCTCCTTCAGGGAACGAGGATTACACAAGTAACCGAGGTGTTATCTTTCCACTTGAGATTGTTTCAGTACGGTATGATTACAAACCGTTCTCGGCCCGGAATTCTCAGCACGGTTGGCTATGCGTGCTGAACCGTGCTGGTAGATTGCATGTAGTGATGTCACCACTCAGGATTGGTGACTTATCTGTTGCCTGGCTACCAGTTTCTCTGTATCTGGCCAAGCGAAGAAATTTAAATGAAGTAAACAGATACGAGTTAATAATAAATTAAAACAAATATCTGATCATCCTCCAAAGCGTTCGCTATTTTCATCTCATACCATCTGTAAACTCTTGCGCTACCAAGGCAACAACTGACGCATTTGTAATACATTCCAAAGAGCTCTTTTGTCAGCCCCACAGTGGAAAATTAAACCTCCTTGGACCGGATCGGCACGGAATGGAACGGTAAAGCCAGTCTGGCCGATGATGGAAAAGCGGCTATAGATTCTAATAAGATATTTTGAATACATCAGTCTTACACTGGGTCTATACCAGACATGAGTGGCACGATGTTTGCTTCAACAAAAGCGAATAGAACCCGTTTTAAACAGTAATATTGTCTACACTGGATGCAGCGCAATGACAAATTTCTATTTTTACTCTATTTTCCCCATTGTATTTCTGATGTATTTCAAGTGCATATGCAACTTCTGTCACAAAGGACAAATGAATTTGCAATGGTTGCTTTGTCATGTCCAGTGTGGACAGCTTCTAACTGTTGCAGTGCACCGTGACACAACAACAGTCGCATCCGATGTAGACACTGTGTTAGTAGTTATGAGATCTTGGTAAAATCTAGCCCATTTTCACTTTGGTAAAAAAAAAATAAAAAAAATTTTAAATACAATTTTGACAGTCCAGATCATTAGCAAGTACCCCACACTATCCCAGAACATAATAACTAAATTATGTTTTTACAATTATGGTAATTTTCCTTCTCTTCCATGTAGGACGCAGAGAGGGCAGCCTTGTGAATGGACCCAGAGCAGACCAGATGGAAACAGAAAAGACCAGCCATGAGACGGAAAAAAGTCTGATACTTGCACAAATCAGTGGCACTCAGCAGACAGATCCTCTTCTCACCAAGCGACAGAATGGAGATCAGTCACCTGAAGTCTTGTCTCAGCAGTTCAATGGGGACACAAACTGGAGCCATTTCAAGCCCAGCACAGTGGTCTACCCGATGAAACGACAACAGGATAATTGTTCTAGCCTGGCTAACATGCAGGGCATATTTGATCAAAACATGTATGAGATGAATGGACAGATGAAACATGCTCTAAGTGAACAGACATATTTGGACTTTCACCAGCCTAAAAAACTCTGCACTGATTCAGAGGTGAATGGAAATGAGGACCTGAGGCTTTGGGATAAAAAAGAAACAAGAACGGAGAACCGATTAGAAGGATTCCCTAAGCATAGCAAGACAGGAGATTTTGAGATAAAACATAGTAAAAGAAACTGTAACTTTCCCAATGGGGATTTATTCTCACGGTCACAGAACAAACAGATTCCAATGCCCAATGGCACTACAACAAGCCCACCTTCAGTAAAGGGTATAACTGGTGACCTTTTAGAGAAAACTTTGTCTCAGTATTACCCAGAGCATGTGTCTATAGCACCTCAAACCAACTCATCTCAAGTAGATCAGGTCACCAGCAACCTGCCTGAGCAGGCAACTTCTTCACCTTCATTTACCTCAGGTTTTCCTATTTCACCCCATACATCTGCCTCCGAGCCACTTGCCAAGGCATCCCCAGAAGTACAAGGCAGCAATGGCTACAACCCTGAATTTACAGTGAATGGATACTCCAGCTTTGCAGCTGAGCAAAAGAAGCCTGCTTATCCTCTCTCTGACCTCCCAGAGCTGGGAACACAATCGCTGAGTCGGGAAGCTTCAGAGTCAAATGTGCCATCACAGACAGGAATCAATGGTTACTCACAGATTCAAAAAGATAGAGAGGGCCTTCTGAGTGACTCTGAACGTTTAAACATGTTCTCTAAGTCAAACCAGGATTTTAGCCATGAATCTTACAAATTGCCCCCAGTGATGGCAGGTGCCCCATCACAAAACACTCAGACAGGTCAGAACCTACAGATTAAGGTGCCACAGAAACAACCACCTGATGATAGCCTCCACGACAATAGAGACTTTTCTTTGCCACAGCAACAGAATCTTGAGCCACCAACAGTAGACAGCAGGTTGATATCCCAGGCTTGTACACCAACATCTCAGAATCAATACAGTGAGCAAGATAATAAGCCTAACCCAGATCAGGAAAAGATGTCAAAGAGTACAGATCACCCACCTCAGATGGAATGGATAGATTTAAACTCAGCTTCAGCTCTACAGCCATCTACTGACCACTCTCAGATGTGGGATTTTTTCCTTCCACAGACCCAAATGCAGCAACATACAGTCTCGCTGAGTCAAAGTCAATGTACAAATTCCATGCCCTCAAACAACTTTCAGTCTCAGAATTTCAGTAATCCCAGTTTTCCCTCACATGAAAGTCAGGCACAAGACTCCCTACCTCCTACACAATTTCCCCACAATTCTGCCCCTGAATGTCAACAAAGAAATTCCATTATGCACAATCATACTTGCATGCAATTTGACAAAACCCAACACATGTCCCAGGAATTATGCAAAAATGATCAAGACCAGATACAATCCCAGAGCTTCCTCTCTCAGCCACCACCTCGTCAGCATGCCACCAGCACATTTCCCCATCAGCTCCCTCAGGATAGACAGAATATGCAAGCATCTCCACAACAAGATGTTTCCCACATCCAGGTAAATGCACCACTCTTGAAAAAGCTTAAAACAGAGGGTTGTCTTCATTCAGAATCCCAGACAATATCTCTAGGTATTGAACCCCCAGCACAACCACTGTCTAGTACAACTATAAGAGAATACTCAACATTTCCAGACTCATCTAAGTCAAATGTACAATCCTTGTCTAAAGAAACAGAAGCTCTAACAGAGAGGAAACTCCAGCAGAACATACAGTACTCTCAGAACACCAGTAAACAACAACCAAACTACCAGCAACCTCTCCAACGCAGGGTACAAAATAATTTGGAATTCCCCCAGTCTCCAGTGTCTCAATCTCAACTGTCACAAGTTTCTAACGGTCTTCAGGTTCCTGCTCAAACATTTACCAAAGCTGAATTCCAAGAGTTCTTTGCCCAAATCCAGAGAGAGTCTCTCCCAAGCCAAGGTGCTCAAGGAGATTTGCAGAGGCACACAGCCTTGCGAATGCACCTTCTGCAGAGGCAGGAGCGGCAAGGCCCCAACAACATCAGAGCAAGTATGCCAGCCATAAAAAGTGAAAATTGCTCAGATTTAGAAACCTCAGCTCAACTGCCACCCATGGAAGTGCTACAGCAAGATCAAGACAAAACCAAAGTCATGCCATTGGTTGTAAAGCAGGAGCATCCTTCTTCATCCTGCGAACAAAGCCAGCAAAGGAGTATTCTAGCTACCATGGAACAGCGGTTAAAACAGTATCAACTATCACCTGTGTTTGAAAGAAAGTCTTTGGTCATCAAGTCACCTAATAAGGTGAAGGTGGAGATGGCTGGGGCTGTGACTGTGCTCTCAACCAGTGCTGAGGGAAATGTCAAAGAACAGTGCAAACCACAAAACTTCACCCCAACTAAAAAGATTGAACCTGGGTTACAAAGCTTTCTGGAGTCACCCATGAAGATGCTTGATACACCAATAAAAAACTTGCTAGATACACCTATGAAGACACAGTATGATATTCCTTCATGTCACTGTGTTGGTAAGAGATTCACACAGCTTTTTTTAGTTTGTACACATTTTGTGTTGCTTATACATTAGAACTGCACACTTAACGTTAAAGGGATAGTTCACCCAAAAATGAAAGTTTTGTCATCATTTATTCACCCTCAGGTTGTTCCAAACCAAATAAATGTCTTTGATCTGCTGTATACAAAGGAAGATATCTTAAAAGAATGTTTGTAACCAAGCAGATCTCACCTCCCATTGACTGCCATAGTAGTTTTTTTCCTACTATGGTAGTCAATGGGGGCTGAGATCTTCGTTACATTCTTCCAAATATCTTCCTTTGTGTACAGAAGAACAAAGAAATTTATAAAGGTTAGGAACAACTTGGGGGGGAGTAAATGATGACAGAATTTTCATTTTTGGGTCACTATCCCTTTAATAGTTCATTATCTTATTGATATTTTATGTTATTTTTAATGACATTAAATTATTTTGACACTATTTTTTTTTTCTTCTGACAATCTACACCGAAATCCACAGAGCAAATCAGTGAAAGAGACGAAGGCCCATATTATACTCACTTGGGATCAGCACCGACTGTTTCAGGCATCCGCAAAATTATGGAGGAAAGGTATGATATTATTAGCTCCTCTAATGCACAAAATAAATGTGTGTAACTTACTCTCTCAGTACATGTATTTTTTAGCTATTACACTATATTTTCCCTTGACAGATCTGGACTGACTGGAAGTGCCATTAGGATTGAAAAAGTTGTGTATACTGGCAAGGAAGGCAAGAGTGGGCAGGGCTGCCCCATTGCTAAATGGGTAAAGGCAATTTATTTTTATCTTGTGTGTTTTCTTTTTTGTGTACATATATCTCCTCTCTTTGTTTCAGTAATTAAATATTAAAATGTGCTTAGTTTTCTTATCTACAGCGCCCTCTATGGAAAACTCGATTGCATGACAGATGTCTCAAACTGCTTCCTGTATATTTACTGAATATATCTGTACATGTGCACATGTTGTGTAGGTAATACGGAGGGCAAATGTAGACGAGAAACTCCTGGTCTTGGTACGAGAACGGGCTGGTCACTCATGTGAAACATCCTGTATAGTAGTGGTCATCTTAATTTGGGAAGGCATACCAACGAACCTGGCTGACCGTCTCTACACTGAACTCAGTGACACACTAACAAAACATGGTGCCCTAACCAACCGCAGATGTGCCCTAAATGAGGAGTAAGGACAAATGCTTGTTATTGCTTTTTCACAAATACAGTAAACATTTGCTGACCAAAAGACCAAACACGTTATTATCAACTCAGAATGCATCCAAATTGATAGTCAGTGGTCTTGGTATTGCTACATATTTAACCACTTTCTACTTAACAGAAACAGCATAGTATTGTACAGTTATGCTGGTTGTCCTCAAGACAAGATTTTTAATGGCTTCAACAAAATATAACATTCTAGACACTGTAAGGTATGTTTACAATATGTTATTTGTCTTCAAACTTAACATTCTGTCATTTTCCTTAGGAGAACATGTGCATGTCAGGGTTTGGAACCTGATGCCTGTGGAGCTTCTTTCTCTTTCGGCTGCTCCTGGAGCATGTACTATAATGGCTGCAAATTTGCTAGAAGTAAAATCCCACGAAAGTTCAAACTGCTTGGGGATGATCCCAAGGAGGTGAGATGCTCACACGCAAACACAAAATGGAGTCAACAAAGATCATACAAAATTAGAAATAACAGGAGTATTTTTGATTCCCCTACAGGAAGAGAAACTGGAACAAAATCTCCAGGGTCTTGCAACTTTCATGGCCCCAGTGTATAAAAAAATGGCACCCGATGCTTACGGCAATCAGGTATACATTTAAGCTCTTTGCTTCAGGTCTCATAATACTATCAAGGAAATATAGCATTTTTCTTAAACCCTTAAAACATTTAGTTTCCTGAAATCTTTCAAGTGGTATAATAAGCGGCAACAGTAGTGTTGTAATATATAAAAATAAGTAAAGTGACTGCAATAGTGCATGAATTTCATAAGGGGCATATACCAAAATTTTAAGTAAAAATTTCTCTGTCTACCAACATTTGACAGGTGGACCATGAACACAGAGCTCCCGATTGCCGTCTGGGCCTAAAAGAAGGACGGCCATTTTCTGGAGTGACAGCCTGTCTAGACTTCTGTGCTCATGCCCACAGAGACCTGCACAACATGCAAGGGGGCAGTACTGTGGTAAGAATTAAAAGTCGGCATGAAATGGATGTTGCAATAGACTTTTCTTCCCTATTGTGACTTATATCCGAGTAAAATGGCTTCTGGAATGAGAAATAAATGTAGGGACTGGATTTGTCCTCAGGGAATTGATGGATTGTAGGAGTTTGGGAGTTGCTAACTAAATGGAGGCAGATCAGAATGCCAGTTTGCACAGTCAGTTGTGAAGGATATTTAGAATCACCCTCCATATGTATTAAAGCATTAAGAGAGCAGATGCAGTTTGAAGGGGAGGGGATGTTTTTTTTATTATAATAATTATAATATTTTTATTATTATTATTATTATTAAAGATTANNNNGCACATTAAGTCAGGGCTTAAAAACAGAAAAAAAAAGAAAAAAAAAACTCGTAACTCCAGTGGATCCTCAAACTATCAGCAAAACCTCATACAGCAGCTCCACTCAACTCAATCGTGAATAAAGTCCTTCATGCATTTTGGAGACTGTCTCTGCTTGTTTGCAATGCAAGGGTAAATAAAAAACTGGTTCTTTTAATAAGTACAATGTTTTCTTTATTCAAAACACAAATATAAAGGCTAATGTTTTATGTATTTGAGGAGCAGCGAAGAGTCTGGTATTTGCCATCTAGTCATAGCCAATACAGCCTGTGCGTAACACTTTGTCTTTTATGACACAAGCTTAAATGACAGTAAAAACTGAGGGCCTACATAGCCACAATAACCTACAAACCCTTTAAGTTGAAAAAAACTTGTAATTACTGCCTCAGATGCGACCATCCTAATGACGGACAAAACACAAATCTCTGACATTCGCTGGTGAAAAACCTTTATTTGAGCTTGATTTTGGGTAAATGTTAATAATATAACGAGACGCAAATGTCTGACCATACATAAAGCAACAATACAAACTTTGACAACAAGATGTTTAATCATTTAAAAAAAATTAAAATAAATTCCGCTACTATTCCTGAATAGTAGCGGTTCTACACTAACCTGCAATTTTCACTGGTTTCAAAACACACCACACTGGATATAACCCTGCTGGATAAACTCCTGAGATCCAACAGCTAATGCCAGAACATTGCCTTGTGACAATGGCAACTGAGCACAGGCATTTCACTCACGTTTGATGCGTCAACGTCACATTTTCATAGGCCATACTATTTGAATTCATGATTGGTTGACTGCCAAATTAAAATCTTAAACAGAACGATTACATAATGTTACTAACCGATTAATGGTAATTTAAAATAAGCATTTCTGTTCAGAACATTTAAACTTGATTTAGTTTTTGTTTATGTTCCTGTTAAAATTTTGTTCGTTTCTGGTTTTTGTTTTCATTTCTTGAACCAGTTCAGAGCCCTGTAACAAACACGGCAACATTCTGTAAAAAAAATAAAAATAAAATTAAATTAATAATTATCAATTTTGATTTTATGGTGATTTTAAATACTTACAGTACGGTGTACTCTAATAAGACTAATAAAAAAGCATTCAACAAAGCCATAAGTTACGCTTATTACACAATACAAATAATATATATTTTTATACTCTGGAGGTGGAGAACAAAACATGGCTAAAACACAGTAGTGGCTGCAAAATTACAAATTAAACAGGCCAAACCTCCCTCTCTCTACTCCTATTGTAGGTCTGCACACTAACACGAGAGGACAATCGTGAGATTGGAAAAATTCCTGAGGATGAGCAGCTGCATGTGCTTCCCTTATACAAGGCCTCATCCACTGACGAGTTTGGCAGTGCCGAGGCTCAGTTGGAGAAGACCAAGACTGGTGCCATTCAGGTGCTCAGTGCCTTTCGTAGACAGGTGCGTATGCTACCAGAGCCTGCCAAGTCTTGTCGACAGAAGAAGCTGGATGCCAAGAGAGCCGCAGCTAACAAACCAAACAACCCCAACACACCTAACTCCAAAATAGACAGCACCCATCAAGCAAAGCAGAAACAGACCGCTTATGAGAACCCAGGCCAGAACACAACTGTAACAGGTACAAAAGGATAAAACCAATATTCAAGTTTTCTAAATTTATTCAGTTATAAATATTTTATTTAGGGATGGTAAAATAAATGATATAAAAAACTAATGGAACAGATTCCAAATGCTTATCAATGTTTTAACACCAAAAGTTTACTTTTTGGTCTAATCCCATTATTTCTTCTAGGCCCAGGTAACATGAGAACAAATCTGGACTCTGTGCATCTCCCACAAGTTCATGCTGCCCATCAGCCTCAGCAGCACCGGCAGCAAACACAACCTAATCATAATCCCTCTTACACTGTCCCACAGTTCCCTAGATTCTCAAATTCATCAGGAACCTTCTCAAATGCTTCAAAACCAATGACCCCGCATCCTCAAACACCTTCTTCTGCAGGTCCTTATCCCTCTCCTTTACATGCACCCAACTCTTACATTAATGTGTCTAATGCACCCACCCCATACCCCAGGTCTCTTACACCCAACCCTCTCTATACTGGTTACCAATGTAACGGGGGGCTTCCCATGGACAACTACCATCCTTACTACTCTTCCAATCTAAAGCATCCAGATATGTATCATCCCCAGAGAAATTCACTGTACTCTGAGCAGCGGTATAGTGCACCTCAACATTACGGGGTCAACTACCCACCACACTATGGAGAGCCTAGCTTGCCAGCCAATGGTTATGGCGCCTGTAACATGAAACCTGGCATGCACTCGATGGGACATTACCCAGGTTATGGTCCTAATATGCCACCTGATGCCTTCTCCAGGCCTCCTTCAGCCCATCTACATTTGGACTATGCAGCTATTGGCAAAAGCAGCCAGTTTGAAGCTTACCCCAAGCCTCATATGTCCCAGAATCCTCAGATGTTTCCCCCAAATCTAAATTCCTTAAGTATGCAAAATAATAAAGATTTAGAGATAAACATGCATGGAGCAAATGGTATCCCTCAGGTGTTTCCTCCTTTGGGTAATGAATGCTTCAACCCGAAACAACATCCAGGCTTGAGGATTTCCAGTGAAAATGCCCTTAACCCTGTAGTCAACCAGACACCACTAACCCAGAGTTCAGAACAAAAAGAAAAGGAGGATGTGTGGTCCGACAGCGAGCACAACTTCCTTGACCCTGAAATTGGAGGGGTGGCAGTGGCACCTAGTCATGGTTCGATCATTATCGAGTGTGCTAAGCGGGAGCTCCATGCGACTACACCAGTCAAGAAGCCTGACCGCAACCATCCCACCCGTATCTCACTGGTGTTTTACCAGCACAAGAACTTGAATGAAGCAAAACATGGACTGGCTCTGTGGGAAGCAAAGATGGCAGAGAAGGCCCGGGAGAAAGAGGAGGATGCTGAGAAGCATGGTGCTGAAAATACAACGAGCAAGAGCAGTGGAAAGAAAGTGAAACGAGAACATTCAGAGCCTTCTGAACCCTCAGAACCGCCATATAAGCAGTTTCTTCTCATGCTTAAAGAACGGTCAATGTCCTGCACTACCAATTCATACGTAAGCACATCTCCCTATGCCTTTACCAAGGTGACCGGGCCTTACAATCATTTCCTGTAAAAAACCTCTGTAGGTTCAGAGCATTCATAAATGCAAGAATAAGAGTGGCATCAGAAAAATGACATGGTGCATGAAATGGTGCTACAATATTCATAAACACAAGAATAAGAGTGACATCAGAAAAATGACATGGTGCATAAAATGGTGCTACAAATGGTGCAGACCTCAGTGCCACTGGCCATATGACCCATAATTCTTGTTCAGTTTGTGTGAGGTTATTGACAATAGTAAGATTCAGTATCATTACTATACGTAGAGCATCAGTTTTTCACGCTCTTAAAAAGTCGATTTTTACTGTTTGAAATGTTTATTTATTTAATTACTCACGTATGATAACACACTGTTCTTTATCCATGGTGCTTAGAGTCCAACAAATCTGGACATATTACTGGAAAGAAATTCATCTTTGGTGACTTTTGTGGCTAATCACATTTTTATGGTGCTAGTGAGTGTTTTAAATGCAAATGTGTTTTTAAAAGCCTTTCTTTAACAACACACAACAAAACACCTTGTAACATTTTAAAGTAATACGCAATTATTTTAAGCAATTATGAAATTATCTATCTTAAATAGTGTTTTAGGAGCACTTTTTTGTAATAACGAGGGTATTACTTTTTGATGAACTCCATAGTGGATAGTTGAACATCATTTAAAAGACTTTTAAAGATTTTCTCTGGTGCTTTTACAATTTCACAAATTCTTTACACTTACTGTATAGTGAGGCACTGAGGGTCAATTTTGTAACAGTACTGTTCTGATAGAGAAATCCAAAAAAAAAAAAAAAAAGGTAAAATTTCAGAACACTGAATACTGATAATGGGGTCAAGAAAAACAATGGTCAATATTAGGTCCTCAAAACATATATCAAGGAAAACATAACAGGGTTACATTTACATCAGTGTCACTGTTTCAGAGGCAGCTGGCTTGGCTTGCTGTGGGGGGTTTTACATAATGCAACTTTAGCTGTATATAAAAAAAGTTGAGACATGTACAGTAAATTAATTTTTTTTTTTTTTTTTGAATGTATGCTTAGACAATAGTTTAGTAAAGAAGAGTACTATTTCTTTGGGTTTGAACTGATCTTGTTTCAAATGGTGCTACTTGACCTGCTATAAATATAATGTGAGAATCTCTAAGGGCGTTGAGAAGGCTTATGAATGATGTAGAAAAACCTACTTATCATATACCTCAGAACTAGTTTGGCAATAGAATTATAATACCAAGGTGTTTCTGTTCTTTTACTTCCAAACACTTTGTAGCAAATATAACACAGACCTTAAGGCCATCATTGATGCAAAGTTCATTTCTTACTTTCTTCACACTTGGTCTACTAGAAAGTATTACTTGAACTTCAAGTGTCAATGGAATTGCAAAATCAGGGATATATCAGCTCATTTCTGTGCATAAACATCACTTGTGTTCATGTTGTCTTCTCTAATTCAGGTTTGAGCCTTTGCATCTTAAATCCTTATAAATTACCTGTATATACCACACACATATCTAACTTTATCAGATCTGAATTTGTGTACTATTGAAGCAAAATGCTGATAAACCTTTTAAGAAGTAATTTGAACATTTTAACATGCACTGATTTAATTAAAGGGAAAGTGTCATGACATATAAAGCAATGCATTTGATCTTTACTGAAGGGTTAGATAAAGGCAGTTAAAATACTATGTGCACATTTAGTTGCATATGTATAGTTTGAGGCTAAATGTATTTACAACCACTAAACATTTGTTAATGCCTCTTACACTAATCCTGTCCCTGAAATAAATTATATATTTGATGAGTTATTGGTAATGAATGAAATACAACTCATTCCACTCTGACATAAAAAAAATTAAGCACTTCAATTTGTTTAAAAATTCAATTCAAAATAGGTTGAATATTGTAAATTTATTAAAAAAGATTATGCCACGTTGTATATACCATATAATTGCAAAGCAGAAGTCTAAGTCCATTCTTCTTAATTCTTAAGTCCATGTTATGTACGAAGGTTAATTTCCATGTTTGTTTAAAGTACCATCACCCCACACAATAATAATTATAATCATAGATATTGCTCCAAAAACCTTTGTTTTTTTTGTTGGTATTCGGATTACCTGAGTTTTTTTTCTTTGTTTGTTTGTTTTTTTGGCATACAACAGAAACGTTTACATTTTTTCTATTAGAAATCAATTTGATGTACTGACTAGTTATGGAATTAGCTTCCAGTTCTGTAGTTTAAATTAGATGTTAAATTTCAGTGTACAGGGCCCAGCTTGAGTAGCAGGTTGTGTATGAAGCAAGTGAAATGAGTGGTTAAAATTTAGTGAGTGACAAGAATAGCCATACTTGAAGATGCTTTGGAGTGTTTCTGAGTGGAGTCAACTTTACTTGAATGAATTTCTGACTTCAACTAACGAACTGGGGTGCACAACTTTTACATTAAGCTAGCAGTTTATGTACACGTTGGTATTTTGCCATTAGACACTAAAGTTTTAAATGTGATATTTTCTGCCTTTTTTGTATTGCTCCTCGTTTGTAATGCTTAAAACATTGAATTAAGAATGGCTTTGAATACTGTAAGTATTGTATTGTACTGAAGAACTGAATGCAGTTTATTTGAAAACTATTTGTTATTATTTGTTATCATTCCTAATATTGCTGAAATGTGGGGTTTTTAATAAAATGTATATTTATTTCAAGCATTTACAGTAAATTGTACACTGTTTAATCATTTTGACTTATTTAGTAATTTGTAGTAAACATATAAAATGATTTATTTATAATTTGCAAATAGTACAAATACAAACAATCTTTAGAAAAGTATTCAACCCTTGGAAGTTTTCATGTTTTATTCCTACAACATTTGGATTTTATAATTATTCATTGCTTTTTATTAGTATTTTATATCACTAACAAACCCAAAACAAAGTCTAAAGAGGTGCATACCTGTTATAGGTACAGCATAGTTTTCACAATAACTGATGTATAACAGAACTTCAATTATAATCAATTTTATAACACCATTCTTCTTTCAGTGCTTTGAGAAAGTATTAATTGAGAAAGTTTTTTTTCTATTCAAAGATATAATTTAAACACTGTTGTATTTTCTAAATATATTTTCATGGAAAAAACAGAAAAGATTGGTGGAGTTCATTTCCACTAGTCCTTGTTTCTGATGCTGCACATTTCAGGGAAAGTAGTACAGCATTATTTATTTTTACACCAGTCATGGAACTTTACATTTGGACAGAAGTGTTTGAATTTTTGATCACCTTTACTAAGACAAACTCTCCTAATTTGAAGTGGTTTCCTAATTTCAGAACACTTTACAATAAGGTTCCTTTTCTTAACATTAGTCAACATGAAATAATAATGAACAATATTTCAGTTGCACTTCATTTTTATACGCACTTGCGTCTACTTACAGTGCACTTACCTAAGAAAGTACTTGGTAATATAAGGTAATAACTACATGGGTTAAGCTTAGGTTTAGGGGGTGGTGCAGGTTTAGTACCTAGTTATATCCCAATTATTGTAATACCTATAATAAGTGAGACCTTACTGTGAAACGTTACCCAAATTTTATTTATCTGTTAAAAAAGGGAAGCTGCTGTGCTTCCCCCATATAGGCTATACTTTTCTATGAATTGGCAAAATCCTAGTCAGACAATTATTACCCAAGTAATAATGCCATTACAATTGTAACAATTTTAAGGGTTTTCTTAAAGTTGGCATGAAATCAAAATTGACCATATTTGCTTTGTTAACGCACATTACTAGTCTTTGTCTTGTGGTAAACAATTCATCCAAGTAAATCCACAAAAAAAAAGGATTTAAAAAAAATTGTCTTTGTAACCTTTAAGCAAAATCTGAAGATGTACTTCCCCCCTACAAGGAATAGCACAAATAAATACAATAGAGCAAAGATACAACAATAAAATAAACAGTGCTTTTTAGGTTTTTCAGGTAGGTCTAACAGTAGTTTTCAGGTACAGACATTGAATAAAGCAATCAAATGTAAAATAACACTGCATATAATCTTCACTGTATAAATTAAAGATTGATTCTTTATTAAAGTTACAAAAGTGATTCAGTAAAGAGCAGTGAGTGATTTATTTGCCTTTTGTTGTTTGATTAGTAAAAAGAAGCAAAAGAAGACTTCAAAGCAATTTAGTATTCACATGCTGTCTGAGACGTGCGCACACAAAACTTCTCACACAGTGTGCGCAAGTTCTTTTTCTCTTGCACTTAAATGGTTAAAGTGGCAAGGCTTAAAACCATGCAAATGATAAACTTTTGTGACGATGCAGCACTGGCACAGTGGGGACAGTGACAGTTCCGTCAACAGCGCGTCTTTCACACTGGCCCCGAAGCATCAGGCAGTCCATTGTCAATCCATTATTGCTTTCGTTATTTTGTTTCGTTATTCTGTGACAGTAGAGCAAAAAAATAAAAAATAAAGGAGGTGTGTGAAAGTTGTGGATGGTGGTCAATTTGTGTGTAAATGTACATTTTTGAAAACGTTTTCCACTTCTGATGTCATTTCTACTGAGAAATTACTATTGTAGTAATTAAATATTTGCCTAGTTATCACCAAAGCTTGCTCTATTTTAATGTAGATCATTTAACCGCTACACTGCCTCAGAAGTGCAAAATCAGTTCCGTGAGGTTACCTTCATAGGCAAACCCTGCCTACAAAGTCATTGCCTGATAAGGCAGCGAGGCAACAAGTCAGCTGCCTAAGTTTTCGGACACAGCCAGAGTCATAAAGAGTGGAGCAGGTATGACATCATAACCCGGAAGACTAATTCACCGCTGGTTCCTTCGAGATTTTCCTATGGGGTTTTATAATGTTTTAGTTTTTTTTACATTTGGAAAACCACTGGTAAACAACCTCTGCTGTTCTGCAATATACACTGCACACACTCACACCCCAAACTGCCTTATCTAGTAACAAACACATACATTTTCAAAAATGAACATCACACCTTCAAAATTCACTTTTTCCACTATGGGTGTGTGTAATTTATATATGTGGTGAAGAACGGTGCTGTACAATTATTAATTTTTTTTTTTTACAGAGAACCATTACACCCCTCCAAAATATGTCACAATATTGAAGGTCACAACTTCCTGTTGACAAGGGACATTAAACCAGAGGGTTTGTTGCAACCAGGCACACTAAACACTTACAAAAATTAAATGCTGTCTTTGATAAATATCTGTTCCTAAGTCAGTCCAAGTAAATAAACAGAAATTTAAGGGGAAAAAATTATAAAAAGAGTAAAACCTCACGTTGTAGAGATTGTTAACTATTTAACCTTTAAAGTATGAAAGATAACATGAGCTTTGTCACTGAAACACATGTATTTTGAAATATGTAAATTAACAATAATTAAGAACAGAAACATTTCAAACAATGTTACTGCAGAAATACTGAAATGACTGATAAGAAAAATTACTTGCTCATTTCACCCCATATATGACAAGTAAGTGTTTGTGCCTTGTGCTAATAAATAAAGCCATGTTTTAAAAATAAAACATTAATGAAACAAAAATCTTTGTACCATGGATATTACTGGACCCATGTAATAGCATCTTCGGCCCTTTTCTACCTTCTTGTGAGATCACTCTGCAAAGTGTGAATGATCTTTTACTTTGCAAAGAAGTGCCATTTGTCCACTGCAAAATAGAAACAATGAGTTAAAAGTTATATAATTTGTTTGAAAAAACTATACAAGTTTTAAAATACAATTTTACCTTCAGAAGATACTGGGAGAGGTTCCCCATATTCTGCAGCCTACAAAAGCAAATGTGCATTTGTCTTGTGTGGACTCAAGTATGGCAAAAATAAGGCAAAAATTTGCAAATATTAAAGGACATAAACACTAACAGCTTGAACCACAGCACTGGCCTCTGCATCACTGCATTTGAATGGAGTATCGCACAAGGAGGAGTTTTGACTAAAAAGAAAGGTCAAAGTAAATAACAAAATCATAATTGCGGTCATCAAAATGACTACAAAATCTTTAACAAAGAGAAACTCTGTTGTCATTTAATAAATGACATAAAAATCTAATCTCACACTCACCAAACAATTTCATCACCTTTCATCTTTTTCCTCATAACTAAAGCTTTCCAGTAGCCATGTGTTGATTTTATGACTTCTACAGCAAAGTCCTAACATTATATTAACAACATCAAAATTAGATGATTTATCATTAAAAGGATTAACACTTCTCCATCAGCAATCTACTATGATACGCTACCTTATCCTTAAACTGTCCATTGAATCCAAACAGGTTCTCAGGCTTTCCATCTGGCACTTTATATTTTTTAAACCAATCCACCGTAGCCTCAAGATGACCAGGCTTAACCTTTCTCACATCCTCAATACCTGTTAATGATACACTAATTGAGATTACTCGGTCATAAATAATAGATAATACAATAAGTACATAAATGTGTATAAAAATAAATAAATAAAATAAAAAAACTCACTGTTAAGGTTCGATGCATCTGGGTCTTCTATATTGATGGCTATTACCTTCCAGTCAGTCTCTCCTTCATCTATCAAAGCCAGAATTCCAAGAACTTTAACCTGAATCACCTGCCCCGTTACACACACCTGTGACACAGAGATTTACATTGGGTTATAAAAGTAATCAGACCCATAACCAATTTGTGTTGGAAAAGAAATATCTATTGTGCTAAATAATAAAACACCGAAATACATGGAACAATGGGTCAAAAATACCACCTACACAAGTGTCACAAGCTACAATAATAATAATAATAATAATAAATTAGTTAAATTGTCAAAAAGGAATACAAAATATTATAATATTGATTGATTGATTGATTGATTGATTGATTGATTGATTGATTGAAAAGTAATAAAAAAAAAACAGAATTATTGATTTTAAAGGGGTGGTTCAGTGGGTTTTTTTCTAGGCTTGATTGTGTTTTTGGGGCACAGTTAAACATGTCTTAATACCTCGTTTTTTTGAAAACGCTGTATTTTTCATATATTTAACCTTTATTCTACACCTGTTTCCACTGTCATATGAACGGCTCGTTTGACTTCCTGGTCCTATGAAGCCACTCCCTCCGAAATATGCAATGTGCTCAGATTGGTTAGCAGGTTTTTAGCTGGCCCAGTGTATCGTGATTCGCTGAAGCGTCTGGAAACGCCACGCCCCTTACCATTCGTTATTAGTGCTTCACTGGAAATGTAAATAATGTCGTCTATATTGCTGTATCAAATTGAGCCCGAATCAGACCCAGATGAAGAGAGTCATGCAGAACCTCTTCAATCGCGACTTTTAAAGGACGTTTATGAATGGTATTTCATTTTGTATTTGTGACAAAGTGTTTAGATGCTCTCACTGCTGTTTGCTAGCTTTCAATATAGTGAAGTGAAGTGACGTGACATGTGGCCAAGTATGGTGACTAGGGATGGGCGTGATTAAAGGACGATCGATAATTGATCGTTAAGAATTTCGTCGATCACGTTAATTTGTTATCGATTAATCGAATGCATTTTTTTTTAATCTAATGCAGGTTGCGTTGCGTAGTGCGAGTCTTGAAGCAATTAAATGAATTTCCCTGTGTGGCAGCAATTAAACATTTTACCACCAGGGTGCAATATTTGACACCATACTCGGTTATCTGTGATCTTCCGTTTTGATTTCAAAAGAATAATCATGAAGAGGTCACGGCGAAGTGTGGCGTGGGACCATTTTGATTTAAAAAGCAAAATAGTTCACTGCAAACATTGCGATGCCGTGTATAAGTACAACACGGTCACGACTCAAATGATGTACCACTTAAACAAAGAGCATCCGTCCCTGGTTAATGTCGGTGGCGGTGCATCCTGCTCTCAGTCTCAACCTAGCATCAAGTCGGCGTTAGCACGGACTCGGAGCTGTGATGCACAACGAGCAGAGAAAATCACCCAAGGGATCTGCAAGTTCATTGAGATGGATATTCTGCCCTTAAGTATTGTTGAGGGCAATGGTTTTCGAGAACTGATACATTTAAGAACGTATGTTTAAGTTTGTTTAAGAACGCCGGCTCGCAGGTGCAGGTTCCGCTGCTTTAGAGCACCGCATATGCACGCGCATATATGTGCGGTTTGACTAACTGAACGTAGTTTAACTGTCTGCCACAAGTTGATCTTGTAGTAAAGGTCTCATCGAGGAAAAGCATGCTGTATTTTTGTGTTCATCGCATTTTTTAATTATAAAAGTTAAATAATTAATTTTATTATAAAAATATTAATGATTAATCGATAGTCGATCGTTAATTCTCCCGATGATCGACTAAGAAAATTTTATCGAATGCCCATCCCTAATGGTGACCCATTCTCGGAATTTGTGCTCTGCATTTAACCCATCCAAGTGCACACACACAGCAGTGAACACACACACCGTGAACACACACCGTGAACACACACCCGGAGCAGTGGGCAGCCATTGCTGCGGCGCCCGGGGAGCAGTTAGGGGTACGGTGCCTTGCTCAAGGGTCTCACCTCAGTCGTGGTATTGAAGGTGGGGAGAGCGCTGGACATTCACTCCCCTCACCGACAATCCCTGCCGGACCTGAGACTCGAACCCATGACCTTTGGGTTACAAGTCCGACTCTCTATCCATTAGGCCACGACTATATACAGGTTTATCCTGATTAAAGCTTTACTGTAGCCAAATACATGACTGAGTAGTAGCATTTTCGTAAAGGTATCGTTTAATTTATAGCATTAACAACTGTTTGTCTATGAACAAGTATGCACTAGAATTTAGCTAACTGGCTAGCGAAGCAAAAACGAGTTGCTCTTTGTATATGTCCTAGATGCAACCAAAAATAGCAACAGAACTATACGTTTAAAAGACATGTTCAAACAATAAAACTTACTTACAGTTTGTTTCAGTAATAGCCTTTGTGCATTCAGGAATAGCCATCCAGCATTAAACTCGTGTAGATTCTGGAAGCTGTCTTCAGCACCGCATCCAGTGTAGAAAATATCACAGATTATAATGGGTTCTATTATCTTTTGTCGCGTCGCGCCGCTCGCGTCCGGTGTACACAACTCTTCCGCTTCCACATGCTGCACGTGGCCTCGCCCACTTTGTTGCGTGTTCCCGTGGGTGTGTTTTGCAGGGTTTATGATGTCACCAACCCGGGAAGAAGCTCGTTGTAGTCCAAACCGGGCGTTTTTGTAGGCATTAAAGTGCCATAACTTTAAAAGGCAATATCTCCGTTTGCATTGAACTTTCAGTGCTGTAACTTTGCAGATACTGTTTATGCTCAAGCAGCAACATTACACACTAACTAAAGTTAAAAAAGTGAAATCGCATTGAACCACCCCAGGTTTCGGTGTTTTGAACTAAAAGCAAAACTTGCTCAAGGGCACCTCAATTGCACCTCCTCCCAGCTACATTTCCTGCCGATACTAAGACTCGAGCCCACGTCCTTTGGGTTACAAGTCCAACTCTCTAACCATTAAGCCACAACTGCCTATAGTTATTTTTATTATTAACCATGCAGTTCCACCCACCTTGGAGCCGATCTCACACACATCTATGGGGTCATTGTCTCCACAGCACATGGTTTCCTTGTCAGTGTGGTTGGGATCTTCCCATGTCTTTATTTATTGGTAAAAGAGGTATTATATTTATATTAAAATTTCATAGAGGATTAGTAATACAAAAATAAAACAACAGTAGAGACAAAGAAACAAAAACAAAAACACTGACTTAACAAATCAGACTGCAGACAGATCTTTTGGAAATTCATAGCCATAATCTAAACCAGGACATCACCTGTGGAAGTGCACCATAGTTCCAAATGTAACCTTTGTGTGGAAAAATGTTAGCTACATATCGTAGCTTGCCTTTCTTCACATCTTGCTTGATCGGGTTTAATGGTTCCTTTGTTGCAATCTGCGAATAAAGCAAATTATGTAGTGTGTTTTATTATGTGCTCAAAATACTATTAACACTACTATTGTATTGCACATAAGCGACATACAATATTTCAATGATTATTCTTTTCTACTAATATATTCAATTAATCTTATTTAAGTGCTACTTTCAATGCATCCGGTCAATAAATTAAATTAGCTTTCCAATTCTTTTGCCAAATCAGGCAACTGATTGATTTCCAGTCAAATTGAGAAATATAGAGATGCTGAAAACAACAACAAAAAACACTTTTTTACAGTTTTTAATATTGAAAAATATACTTACCTCCATCTTGGCATTTGACCAACGAGGAACTTCTACGACCATGTTAAACAGGATCTATTAAAGACAAAACAACATTATTATCATCATCTATTTTACAAAAATAAGGTCCCAAAATGCAGATTGACTAATGGTTACCTCATTCCTTTTAATTTTCTTTGGTGGAACACCACATTCCTGATCATTAAGAAACATAATGTAATTAGAAAATAGACTAAGAATTGTGCCAGTTATCTTGATGTCAATTCGGTTATTGGATTAATTCATAATTTATTTATTATCACCTGACCTAATAGCACTGATTTGAAGTAGACATCCACATTATACCAACCTGTTCATCAGCAACATACAGAGGAATGTCATGGAAAGGGGATATATATTTTCCATCTGAAGTTTCTGCAAAGCAAATGTTACAATGACTGTATTAGTTATCCAAATTCAAATTATCTCAAGATATCAGACTAACTGTGTTTAAATGAAGTTCTTATATTTCCCTTCTCATAATGCTTAATAAAGAGATAGACAATGGGCGTTGCTAGACGAGATATAGGAAGCATAAAGTGCACAAAAAGGAAAGTGAATAGTTTAATAGTTTAGTTTTTAATTCAGTGAGTGTAACCGGGAATGCATGAATGTTATGTCTCTCACTTATGACGTTTCACAGTCTCCCGCCGTTAGCGCGCATAAATTCGCAGCGAGGTAAAGTTGTCAGCAACAATCATTTTATTTGAGAGTTGTGAGGGGCTTATAAACCTCATTTTTATGAATGATCTCATTTTTATGGATGAGAAGGGCACACTTACTTAAATAAATCCTGTAGTCAGTTGAGTTAGGTCGTCCTCTCTGCTCTGTTAAGTAATGCACCATTTTTCTCAAATGAATGGAAGCAGCTGAAATGAAAGACTTGCTTTTCCGAGAGGACTGTGAACAGAGAAGGGCAGCAGAAAACTTCGCTGCAGTATAAACTGAACGCATTATTTTCGTTGACTTATATTATATTAGTTCCTGATTGCGTGTCAACGTCCCACACGTTTAGGCGTCACACAATCTCTTTTAGTTATTTCATACTGCCACCTATCGTCAGATGACCGTAGTTTACACAAAGGGATAGCCAAAGTATCCAAGCAAAGTATGGGGAACAGTGCCAATAATAGCTATAAGAGAGAAGTTGGCTTGTGCAATTTAGGTTCAGTGGTCGTGTGTTTTGTACGTTTAACTTATTGATATTCTTTTCTGATTTTTTTATTAAAATATTTTTGTTATAAAAGTGCAAAATAGAAGGCAATGATGTTTTAGTCTTCTGATGAGGATGTGATGAGAGTTCAGTAGGGGGCGCTCTTTGTGTTTTTATAGCTGTTAGACAATGGGTCTCATTCATGAAACACGAGCAGAACGAATTTGTGTAAATCGTGTGTAAAGTGGTTCTGGCGTAAATTTTCGGATTCATTAAAATGTTCGTATTTTCCAAATGTTAGTTGGTACGAAAGAAATCTACACCTGCTCCCAGCTACGCGTAAATAGTGCGTTTAACATCCGAACGTTTTGCTCATTAATAAGGCTGCATTTTAATTCACCTTAATAAGGTACATATACACAGCATTTTGAAAAAATATTATATATATATTTATTACATACGTTTTTTCTTTTTACTTTTGTTGTGAGAGCCAGTTATAAGCTGCGTTCTCGTCACCTCGTATTTACCGCTATCTTGAAATGACAACACGTGACGTTATATTCGGAGCTGTTCACGTCCTTTTGGTCCTTGGACTGGGAATTATGCGTTTCCATGGCACCACTATCAACGCCTAATAAATCAATCTACAGCGGTCAGGTGGTATAGTGGCCACGTGGTACATGTGGGAGCTTTCAGAAAACTCCCAGCTTACAAGCTGTAATTACGAGCTCTACGAGGACGTGAACGCTTTTTACAAGCTACAAGCTAGAATCTCATAACTACAGGAATTACGAGGCCGCGTGAACGCACCTATAGCATCTGCAAACGGAGCACTTTAATCAAATAATTAATTGATTTCAATAGGGCTGGGCAAACTAATGGCCCCTTAATTGTTATGAAAATTGTTTCCTGTAAAACGGCCAAAATCCTTCGTTTGGTGTCATAATATGATGCCATAATATGATGCCCATATATAGTTGTCAGTCGGATTTAATGGGCGGGATTTATGGTAATTGAGAATGAGCGTGCACGCGCGTCCCATTTACGACTGATTGGAATTCATTAACACACATACACATTTCACTATCACTTCTGACGTTTACGAAGTATTTGTGAATCAGGAGAAGAGTTTTCGCGAAGGTCTCTTTATGCGCAAATCCCTCACATATTTACTCGTATATTTACGAATGTTTCATGAATGAGACCCAATGAATGGTTAAAAACGTGGGTGACATCTCTAGAAGAGCTGAGATATAAGATATTAGATAAAGAAAAGACATTTGTAAAAATATGGAACCCAATAAAAAATATTCATTAACAATCTTGAAGGCTTAGTGGTTAAGGATAATGGTATGCTCTGTGTGTTTCAATTATTTGTATTGCTTGTTCATTTTTCAATGAGCTATAGTACATCCGACAAATAGATATTTTTTTTTTTACCGCCTTTTAGTTTTTGTTCATGTTAAGGGAACAAGTAGTAGGCCTAAAATTCTTTTTCCATTTTTAGTTGTTGAATATGTATATGTGGGCTGTATGCATTTAACAATTGCTAACGTGCAAGTTTAGGAATGTGCATGTTTAAAGGTGCATGTGAAGGTATAATGAGTTTGTATGTACTCGTACTCGTACATGTGTATATATGTCTATATAATGAGTGTGTGTATATGTATGGGTGTATGAGTGTGTATATATGGAATGTGTATGTATATATTGTATATTCATACAGAACATTTAGATGTCTTATGTAGGTCTCTTATGTTAGTTGATTATTTAATTGTTCACTTTGTGCACAAGTATATTAATCTCTAACAACGGCGGTATATAATACCTTGTTTTGTATACTTACAACTGCATAACATATTTAATGTCATTAATGTTCCCTGTTTGTCAAAAGCCAATAAAAAAATAAAATTTTATAATAAAAAAAAAACCTGGGTGACTGCATTGCCACGGTTTCACCTTTATTTTATTTTATAGTAGCCTATATACAGTGGTGTAAAGTACTTGAGTAAATGTAATTAGTTACTGTACTTAAGTATCTTTTTGGCTACTTTGTAGTTATACTGAGTATCAAATATATTGGCAACTTTTACTCTCTACTTGACTACATTTTTGAGCAAGTAAATGTACTTTTTACTCCACTACATTTGTGATGAGTAATGCAATTACAAATGACATTTTTCATGGCAGCTAACTTTTTCTGCAGCAGTTTGCTTCTGATATAAAGAAGCGATATCGCCATCTAGGGGCATTGAAGGTACAATATCTTGTGCGTTTTGCCTTTACTCACCCAAAATTGTTAACAAGGATACTTTACGTGAATGTGAGTGCATTAGCAGGTAGTTGCTGATGTTTTATACCAGCACATACTGTAGACTTTTACTATTTAATTTTACTTAACATTGTTTTATTTATCCGCTATATTGACAAGACCATTTCGAAGGATATTGGTTTACTTATGGCCTTTCTGTGCACTTGAGCTCAACTGAGACTTGAGAGTTTATAGACGTTTAAAAGGTTGTTGTGTCGACCTTGATTTATTGCAAATTTGAGGTGTTCAGTTTTATTTTGATTTTAGAAAATAAACTTGATTTCTCATCTTACAAATCAATTGTTTCTTATTTTCATTGGCATGTCTCTCAGGACTAGTGCATCTCTGAGCCTACATTCAGTATGAGTAAAATACTGTTAAAATCAGATACTTTAAGACTTTTACTCAAGTCATATTGGAATTGATTACTTGTAACTTGTAGTGGAGTCATTTTCGATGTAAGGTATCAGTACTTTTACTCAAGTATGGTTTTCAGGTAGCTACTCTTTACACCTCTGCCTATTTAAGAATCAAAAGAGTAGAATGTTGGCTCTTCCATGTTTTAAAGTGAGCTGTCAAAAATTGCTAAAAATAAATCATACATTATACCTCAAGAATTCTACGATCATGTTGTGTCAGTGGCAGACTCAAATGAAACTTATTCACTGATAATGTATTCCTCAGCTGCACAATCTGATTTGTTCACGTGTCTATTTTAACCCAATGAAATGATGTTTGAGTTTTCAGTAAATAATTAAGTCTTAAAACTCTGAATACCACATCTCTGCCTGTTTCTTAGCTATCGTGTATCAAGCACAACAGAATTGCAGGAGGTTATGCAACCTCAAATGCAGAGGAAATGTATAAACTGGCAAACAGCTCAAAGGGTGCCAGTGTTATCTGGACTGATCTCACTAGCACATTAGTCAAGTATAAAACTCTGCTACTGACCGATGTTTTAATGTATCAAATGTTTTTTATTTATTTTTTCAATGAAGTCAATTGGGTCCAGCATGTTCTGTCTATAAACAGAAAATGTAATACAAGTGTTTAGATTTAGGTCAGATATATTTTGCAAACCACATTTAATAATTTCATTACTACATTTGTGAAATTCATTAATGCAAATTTTTATTTTACTCTTATACCCTTATTTAAATTAAATTTAAATTAAACCAATTTTTACTAGCTTTGGTAAGAATGAAAAATAAAAGGCAAGTTTTTATTTATTTATTTGGTTATTTATATTGATTTACATATTACTAGGCTATAACAAGTATCTGGTTCTGTCCCTGGACTTTTATGTTGAAGTTGTGTTCCTGTTTCCTGTTCTTCTACTTTTGGATCTAATGGCGGTTGGCAAACCAGCCTTGGTGCATTTCCGCCACCTACTGGGGTGGAGTGTGAAGCGTTGATGTAGAAGGAAATTCTTAAAATTCTTAATTCTATAAATTCTTCCATTCAAACATGATTTCTTAAGTTATTATATTAAAGCTGTGGTCACTTTTGAACTATTGTTCAGTAAGTTCTTTAATGTTAACCTTTATTCTTACAGCAACAGCCCTAACCTCTTCATTGAGCTAAGATCGTTCTTTATTATAACCAACACATTTTAGAAGAACATGTTCGACTGTTTCTTCACATTTGTATGTTTACCAATTTTTTTTTTTTTTAAAGTGATTGATTAGAAGCTGAGTGTCCAATATGGAGTCACGAAATATGGAGAGACGTGATTTCAACTGAGGGGGCCCAGTAAAAAAATCTTTGCATATGGGCCCAGAGCTGACTTGCTTGATATCGTCCCTTTCCTTCCTGTGTCCACAACTCCTGCCATCTATTCTTAATTATCTTTTTAATTAACCCCTCATGTCAGCTTTCCCCAAAGGGACATTAACATTTATTCTTGAATACTTTAAAGCTTTTTTTGCCAACTCATCCGCTGTTTCATTTCTCACAATCCCCACTTGAGCAGGAATCACAAAAGAAGACTTTAATTCCTATGTTGTATTCTGAACAGGAACTGAAGGGTTTCTGTGAGAATATCCTGTCTTGAGTCAGATTTTTCCTTTTTTAAGCTTATAAGGCTTGATAAAGGATCAGAGCAAATAACTTGAAACAAATTAACCTCTTCCACCCATTGAAGGGCCAACTGAGTTGCAATCAATTCTGAGAAGTAAACAGATAAGAAATTAGATGTTCTTTTACATATTTTATAGTCCAGCTGTGGAATGACAACCACTGCAGATAAGATCAGATTCAGGATCTTTTGAGCTGTCAGTATATTTGAGTAAAATGTATTTCTCATGTTTCCTGTGCCATGTTTGTAGTCCTTTGCAGTTTTCCCTGTTGTTTAGTATTGATTGTTCCCAGGTGTTTCTTGTTAGAATTCATGCCCTCTATGTATGTGTTTCTTGTTTTCATTGTTGGTTGTTGCCCATGGATGTATGTGTTCAAAATTAAGTTACGTCAGTTCATTGTGTTCTCTTATTTTGTTTTTGGCTTTGTTTTCATTAAACTATCACTCCTGCACTTAGGGTAGGCTATGTTTACACAACAACAATGTACTAAAAATGTAAACGTGGGTGGATTTTCACCATTATAGGCTGGTTATTTACACACACTGTGGACACCCATCAGTGTTCAAACTGAATTGAAAATTAAATTTTTCATAATAGGTTCCATTTAACCCTGCCCCATGTATGTTCTTACATAAACGTACAGTAGATCATACATTGGGCATGTGTTACTTTGTTCCCATAGTTACCCTCATTTGTTACCTAAGGCTGGTCACACACTTGTAGATTTTAAGCTCGATTTTAAGCCTAATTTGCACCCAGAATGATCGGGGGTGCTCGGCCCGATTCAAGGCTTGTCGCAAACGATTTTTTGTACAACAAATCCTCTATTGTGTGGTGTCATTATGATTATTTAACTGCTCACGATCGAGATGGAGCGTCCCCAATCTCAAATTCCAATCTCAAACTCTTGATAGGGCTGCTTTTGACGTAATACTCACGATAGCCAATGAGAGTGAGCAAGTGTCACCTACCCGATATTGTGTGCTACTTGAGCTGAAAGTTGGCAGCCACAAATATGCCACAAAAATGGAGTAATGAGCAAGAAGATCACCCATATTCTTTCTTTTTTTCTACTTCACAGTAAAACAGAATTCGCTCCAGGAGAGCCAGCTGACAACATCTATTGTCCGTCATTTGGTTTTTTTTTCTTCTCAAGTCACGTTTGATCTCGCGAGTCTCCATGAGATCTCGTCTCGCTGTGAAATCGTTCCTGCAATCAACAGGTGTGTGGTCTCACAGTCCGGTCGAATCATCTAGTGTGTGCGTTCAGAGGATTATAATGCAAAAAATCATCTGAAACTGTCATTATGTCTGTGGTCTTCCAGAGTTTTAAAATCGGTTAAGATTTGAAAATCGTCTAGTGTGTCCCAGGCCTAAGCGATTCATTTCTACCTGTGCCTTGTCTAGTCCCTCATTACCCAGTGTATATATAACCCCATGTTTTAGTTTTTATTTGTCGGTCATTGTCTTTACAAGTTTTTGGTAAAGCTGTTACATTTCCAGTCCTCGTTGGATTATTGTCTTCTCTCTAGATTGGATTATTATCTTCTCTCTAGTTTGGATTATTGTCTTCCCTCCCTTATCGTACGAGATGTCCAGGTCTCCCTCAAGCTCACTCCTTACTAATGCTCCAAGGAGGAGAAGGAGGGGGAGAAATCCCCCTAGTCTGGTGGTCTTAGCGTTTCCAAGTCTGGTGATCTTGACGGTCCCAAGTCCGGTGGTCTGAGTCCCCATGCTCCTCCCTAGCCACCTGCTATGCCGTCTCTGCACTGGCCCCTTGCCCTGATGGCTCCACCTTGGTCTCTAGGCCCATTTGGCCCACCATTCCTCTCCGCTCTACGACACTTCTGGACTTATGTTTATGTTTATGTTTGTTAGAGCATCTGGAGGCTGCTCCTTACAGGGGGAGCTCTGTTACATGTTCATTGGTTTTGAGATTCTTTGTTTTGATATATGGACCTTTTTTTTTAAGTGTTTTTTTCTGTTTCCTTTGTTCCCATTGTTCACTTCCTATGTTTGTTTTACTTTTGTTCACATAGTTACCCTTGTTGGTTTCTATAGTTGTAGTGTAGCACCAATAATGCAATAATGTAAAAATGTACAGAACCAGACATATTGGAACAGGAAGTTTGAACCCTTTGCATACAGCCCTTTTAAGTTATTTTCATCTCAGTTTGAATGATCATCGAAAACAGTACTGAAGAACCCAGAAGTATTCCACTGAGTATTTGTTCAATTTCAGTTAATTTTTAACTGGGTGTTCTACAGAGGGTGCTAACATATAAATGAAATGTGGTCATAATTATTAATTTTTTTCATCAGTATTTCTGTCTATTCTTCTCAACAACTAATAAGATTATACAATATGATTTCAGTTTGATATGAAGTTTGTCACAGAACATTGGGCCTCTTCCCCTGAGCCTGTTACAAAGTTGTGAATAAGTGAAATAATAAAAAAAGATAAATTACAAAATAAAAGAATATGTGAAAATAACATTAATAACTAACATGAATGCAATTCAGTCAATAAAACGTCTCAGGTTATGCATGTAACCATGGTTCCCTGAGAATAGGGAACGAGACGCTGCGTCCCCTAGGGGTCGCTATGGGGAATGCCTCCGGTATACCAGGTGTCTAAGCGTGGGTCTAAATACGACAATGAACTTTACATTGGCAGGTGCGACTGTGAGTATTAAAGGGCACCTGGAAATAACGCCACCCACCAGAAGGAGACCGAGAAGGAATGCCCGAAGCATGGCAAAGGGATGCAGCGTCTCATCCCCTATTCTCAGGGAACCATGGTTACATCCGTAACCTGAGATGTTCCCTTTCGAAAGGGAACTCCCCTAGGGATCACTATGGGGAACAGAATACCCATGCTGCCATGCTGAAGGGATGAATGCCTTATTGGCTGAGCTTAGTCAAAGACTCAAAGAGTCTTCATCCCTAGGCACGCAAGTGACAACCATAGGCCGGAGCTTCTCAAGAACGGAGGCCTCAAGGAAGACTCTAAGAGAGGAATCCTAGCTACGTTCATACTCATGCCAGCTTCCAAAAAGGCTCACAGAAATCCTAGAATACTCAAAACTTCCAAAAGCAGCCCTGGAGAGAGGAGGCCTCAACAAGAGGCCTTAAAAGACTCTAACCCAAGGGCAGTGCCGGGTTGAGTCCAGCTGGCCCATGAAGCTCCGTAGAGTGGAGGCCTAAATCATACCGACCAGACTGAGAGGGGGCCTAACACACTTGAAGTGAGGTAAGCAGCCAAAGAGAGCCTAACTACCTAGCACACTATCCTACTGCCTGGCGGAGCTCAGAGAGCGGAGGCCTCAATAAAACAACTCTCTTGAATGAGGGGAGGCCTAACGACGCTCATATTAGCCAAGGAGGCTCACAGAGACTTAGTTGACAATAGCCAAGCTCTAGGAGCGGAGGCCTCAGCATAACAACTCTCCTATCGAGAGGAGGCCTAACAACGCTCCGCACTCAGGAAAAGCTTGCAAGGAGGCTCAAAGAGAGCCTGCAACCTGCGACTGATATCCAGGTGGAGCAAAGGCCTCAATAAAGGTGACTCTCAAAAACGAAAGGGGAGGCCTGACGTCGCTCATATTAGCTAAGGAGGCTCAAAGAGAGCCTGACGACTTAGTAAATAATAGACTTAGCAATAAAAGCTGAGCTCTAGGAGTGGAGGCCTCATCATAACGATTCTCTTATCAAGAGGAGGCCTTAACAATGTTCTACACTCAGGATATCCCACAAGGAGGCTCACAGAGAGCCTGCGTCCCACAAATGCTAACCTGGCAGAGCTCTAGAGAGCGAAGGCCTCGATAAAAAAACTTTCTCAAAGGAGAGGAGGCCTGACGATGCTTACGTTAGCCAAGAAGGCTCACAGAGAGCCTGACGACTTATAACCAAATTATAATTATGAAATAACCAAGCTCTAGGAGCTGAGGCCTCAGCATAATGACTTTCCTATCGAGAGGCGGCCTAGCAACACTGAAAAATAAAAAAACACTGCTATCAATACAGCATGATGCTGCTGTTAGCAGATTCTATAAATGCAGTAGCCAAGGAGGCTCAAAGAGAGCCTAACGACTTGACAACACTGCTAGAAAAAACAGGGGCCTCACAGGCATAATACAAATCCTATAGTAACGGCTAAGGAGGCTAAAAAGCCTAACAACTCATCATCGCCAGTAGGTGGAGCTCTACAGATGGAGGCCTCCAAAATTGGCCTAGCAATGTCCAAAACACAGAAAGCTTAGTAAAACACACCCTGTTAAAACAAAGTAGTCACCAAGGGGCCTCACAGAGAGCCTACTACTCAGTAAACTATCTGCTGTCAGACAGTGCATTCACAGCTAGCCGAACCATCAGTAAGGCAGATGTAAAAGTAAAAACAAACTGCCAAAAACAACATAGGTCCAGCTTCAGGGCCAGATGTAAAAACGTGTGAGAGCCCCTCCTGGCATAGCCAGGTCCTTCAGCAGATCAGCCTGGTAGGCTTGCAACACATTCAAATTGTGCATCGCTGTACCAGCCTGACCTGCTGCCGCATATGCTTTGCCATTAAGACGCGAGATGATGCGCAAAAGTCTAGTAGGCAGAGACAGAGTCTTCAACGCAGATGCCACGCCCATCGCGAAATAGCTGGGCAGCATTTTTTTTATCGGAGGCATCGACGCATTCTCATGCTCCTGCATCCCCTCAACAATACCATAAATAGACTGAGTGCGATGGATGTGGGCAGAATATGGCTTTCTCTAAGATATTTGCACCTCAGTGTGAAGATCTGGGAGAAAAGGAAGGCACGTATGAGATGGACAGTTATGTTCCGACAGGAAACGTTTATCGAGGCGACCGTGAAGGGGCTTGAGTTTCTCGCTTTTCCACGGCATATCTAATCTCACCTCATACATTCTGCATTATTTTTTATTATGATCCAAATGTCTTAGCCCCTCATATGATACTATCCTAAATAGCTTAAGAGCTAATAAAAAGAAAGAAACATTAAACACAGGATGGATGACTCTTCCTCAAACCACATTTTTCCAGGCACTACTGTCAAACTGGGACACTTCAAACACATTCAGTTGTTATTAAAGGGCACCTATTATGCCCCTTTTTACAAGATGTAATATTGGTTTTGTTTGTCCCCAGATTGTGAAATTTCAGCTTAAAATACCCCACAGATCATTTATTATAACATGTGGAAAATGTCATTTTTAGGGCATGTCGAAAAAAGAGCTGTTTTGGTGTTTATCACTATATATTAAAATGAGCTGCCATCTTCAGAAGAGGGCATACTTATACATCTCTACTTTCCATATACAGCAAAAAACAGTCGATAGAAGCAACATGACCGAGAGTGAGAGAACCGGTGTTCAGCCGTGTGGTTATACAGTATATAAACAATAGACGACAGACATCAGGGGCCTGTACCATGAAGCCGGATTAGCTGGCTAGCTTTTGATTAGCTTTTAGGTACTATGAAAGATGCTTGTCTTAAATCAGTCTTCGTTGCCATGGTATCTGACGCTGCATGGCTAACCTGCTCCAGGGCAGGTTATGTTCTGGATTCGAGATCTCAGACGGACGTTTGACCAATCAGCTGTGAGCAAAGAAATATAGGTGACGTAACTAATCCCCAGCATCTGTTGCAATGGCTTCACCTTTTCTTCCGAATCCTGTAGACATCTCCACGCAAATTGTTAGACGAGCACTTCGTAGAGAAAGAGTTTTTAGGGACAGACAAAATCCCCTTGCCTTCCCTGAGACTTATTTGTATGAAAGATATCGATTTTCCGCGGAAGGAATCGCTTATCTTTGCGAACTTCTTTGGCCTCACATAAGAAATGTGACACGTCGAAGCCATGCCCTTACTGTACCGCAAATTATGTGTATTGCGTTGCGTTTTTTTGCAAGTGGTACATACTTGTATGTGGGGGTCGATGCGGAGAACCTAGGGAAAAACACGGTTTGTCGAACCATTCAAAAGGTGGTCCTCGCACTGCAGGGGTATATTAATAGCTTCATTGTGTTCCCTGGACATTTATCGACCATGACCAAGAGGGTTTTTATAAAATTGCCGGTAAGATATAGGGTATTGATAGGGTGACATCACATTAACAAATTTAACCTTTTACATTCACTTAAAAAAAAAAAAAAAAACTCTGAGTACCTAAATGTATTATACAAAAAAGTACATGTTAATGATTTTAAATGTTGATTATTATTATTTTAATCTTATGATAGGATTCCCTAGAGTCATAGGAGCACTCGACTGCACACATGTTGCAAGCTCCACAGCTCTAGGAGAACATGAGGCAGATTATGTGAATAGAAAATCCTTTCACAGCCTTAATGTTCAGGTAGGTCTACATGTGAGATGACTTTATTTTCAGTGAGATGAATCTTTAAATGAATAGTAACATTAACAGATATGAAAATGATCTACTGTACATTTAATCTGCAGATGACTTGTGATCATGAATGTATGATCACAAGCTTGGATGCCAAATGGCCTGGCTCAGTGCATGACTCAAGAATTTTCAGTGAGTCTGTGTTGTGTCAGCGCTTTGAGGAAGGTAAGTTATATTTAGCACAGTACAATTCACTTAAAGTGTCCATTTTAATTGTGACAGCAAATCCTACACAATTTTCCCATTTTATGTTCTTTGACAGGGCTTTTTGATGGCCTGTTGGTAGGAGACAGGGGTTATGCATGCCAGAGGTTTTTGCTAACCCCCTATCCTGACCCTCAGCCAGGGACACAAAACCGCTTCAACATACATAATTTCACATTAATATGGAATGCATTTGTTCAACTTACGCATTAACACTATCAGCAATCTTTCTCCAACAATCTTCTCTTGCTTTGGCAGCAGAGACAGTGTTACTACAAACAGTTGGTACAGATCCATTCTTGAGTAACAACTTTTTAGTAAAAGCCTGCCTTGTGTTCCCCCTTGTTCACAAAGCAGTCTGGAGTGAAATGATTTGCGCAGACATAATCATATTTAGGTATATTTTGGGGGCGCATTACCTTCAAAAATAAAACTAATCCACTGCATCCTCAGTGGCTCAGATGTTGGGAGAAAATGAAGACACTTATGTTAACTCTTACATCCAACAATAGAACACTGGGATTCCCCCTAGCATTTTGAGCACTGCTGAGCAGATTCTGAAACACTTCTGATTGGCCATTATGTTCATGCACTCAACAGATATGTCTATGATTGGCTACAATGATCAACGCTTCAAAAACAGGTTGTAAATAGACATCTTTTATGCTCTTCACAGAGTGCTTACACAGATACACACGGGAGCATTTGAAAGCAGGTATCTATCCATCTATCAACTGATACATTAGGGATCCGCTGATAGACGCCTGCTTTCAAACGCTTCTGTATATATCTGTGTATGTGCTCTGTGAAGAGCGTAAAAGATGTCTATTTACAACCTGTTTTTGAAGCTTTCATCAACAGCGCTCAAAATGCTTGGGGGAAATGCTGGTATCATCACAATTTTAAAATTTCAGTACAGACTTGGTACCGAAGTCTGCACTTTTGACAACTCTAGAGGAAGGGAGTCGCCTCGGGACGAGGAAGGGAGTCGCCTCGGGACGAGGTAAGGAGTCGCAAGTCAATCAGCCACGGGTCCTCCATACTCTCGGGAGAGGACTGAGGCATGGCGGCGGCCATCTTGACTGTGTACTCAGGCGTGGTGGCGGCCATCTTGTGTCGAGGCTCTGGAGTGGCGACCATCTTGCGACGAGGCTCTGGAGTGGAGGCCATCTTCCTCACTGGACTGAGGACAGGGGTGGCCTTAGCAGCTGTAGCTGGAAGGGAGGAGGACTTCAGCGCTGACCTGACAGATGTTGACATCGGGTCTGCAACCTTGGCCCCCAGGTCAGCGCTGTTTGAAGCCCATTTTCGTCCTCGGGGAAACACAGGCGAGCAGAAATGAACAGAGCCATTGGAGCGGTATGTGAAGTGAACCAGCGTGAGGTGAGCTGACGAGGCCTCATGTGTTTCCGATGGGACTGGAGGAGGAGGATACTTTTTTACTTTAACTTCTTCAACTTCAAAATTTGAACCATTTAGATAAAGAACAAGATTTATCAATTCGACTTGGGAGAAATAACAAGCAGGTTCACTATAACGAATACCATTCTCATCCAGTCCCATCAGAAAACAGGCACTGAGGGAGGCATCAAGCCAGCTCACCTGATGGGAGAGCTCAAGAAACACCTCCACATACCTCTCCAAAGGCCTGCCATTCTGCCGCAGTTCGCGCAGGCGGTCCTTAGTCAGGATGGTATTCGCTGCTGCTCCAACATCCATATGTTTTGGTCTGGTCTTCTGTCAGCAGATAGACAAGGGACACAGTGGTAAGTGGTACAAAAGACAGCAGGTTTATTGAGCAGTGAAGGAGATAACACATGCGACATGATTGTCCAGGTAAGCAGGGAGTCGCCTCGGGACTCGGGACGAGGAAGGGAGTCGCCTCGGGACGAGGTAAGGAGTCGCCTCGGGATGAGGTAAGGAGTCGCCTCTGACCACAAGTCAATCAGCCACGGGTCCTCCATACTCTCGGGAGAGGACTGAGGCATGGCGGCGGCCATCTTGACTGTGTGCTCAGGCGTGGCGGCGGCCATCTTGTGACGAGGCTCTGGAGTGGAGACCATCTTCCTCACTGGACTGAGGACAGGGGTGGCCTTAGCAGCTGTAGCTGGAAGGGAGGAGGACTTCAGCGCTGACCTCTCCAAAGGCCTGCCATTCTTCCGCAGTTCGCACAGGCTGTTCTTAGTCAGGATGGTATATTAACTACAGCTCGTACAAAATGCAGCAGCTAGAGTTCTTACTAGAACTAGGAAGTATGACCATATTAGCCCAGTTCTGTCATCACTGCATTGGCTTCCTGTTAAACATCGTATAGATTTTAAAATCTTGCTAATTACTTACAAAGCACTAAATGGTTTAGCTCCCCAGTACCTAAGCGAGCTCTTAATGCATTATAGTCCTTCACGTTTATTGCGATCTCAGAATTCAGGCCAGCTGATAATACCTAGAATATCAAAATCAACCGCAGGCGGTAGATCCTTCTCCTATTTGGCACCTAAACTCTGGAACAATCTTCCTAGCATTGTTCGGGATGCAGACACACTCTGTCAGTTTAAATCTAGACTAAAAACGCATCTCCTTAACCTGGCATACACATAACACATTATCAATTTATATTTTCAAATCCGTTAAAGGATTATTAGGCTGCATAAAATAGGTCAGCCGGAACCGGGAACACTTTCTATAACACCAGATGTACTCGTTACATCAGAAAAAGAATGGCATCTACGCTAATATTAGTCTTTCTGTTTATCCCGAGGTTTACCGTAGTCAACCGGATCCGGGCCGTATCCAGCTGAGACCAAGGACCGGAGCCATGACACGACCACAACGCAGCCCTGAAGTATCAGCAGAGATCGAGTCGACTAGATCATCCATTGTGAAGGCCTCATCGACACGACAGCCAGTAGCACAGTTCCTCAACAAACCGTCCATACCGGCGTGATGAATACGATCCTCAACTGGACATGACCACAACGCAGCCCTGAAGTATCAGCAGAGATCGAGTCAACTAGATCATCCATCGTGAAGGCCTCATCGACACGACAGCCAGTAGCACAGTTCCTCAACAAACCGTCCATACCGGCGTGATGAATACGATCCTCAACTGGATATGACCACAACGCAGCCCTGAAGTATCAGCAGAGATCGAGTCAACTAGATCATCCATCGTGAAGGCCTCATCGACACGACAGCCAGTAGCACAGTTCCTCAACAAACCGTCCATACCGGCGTGATGAATACGATCCTCAACTGGATGGAACTGAAATAAACACTTTGATTGGTGCGATCCTATCAGACTTATGATAGCAACCTGATTCGTAACAAAGCACTGTTCGCCAGAGGAGAACTGGCCCCCCGACTAAGCCTGGTTTCTCCCAAGGTTTTTTTTTCTCCATTTTAACACCTATTTGCCACTTGTTTGCCACCTGTTTGCCACCTGATGTCACCTGATGGAGTTTGGGTTCCTTGCCGCTGTCGCCTTTGGCTTGCTTAGTTGGGGACACTTGACATTTGACTTGACATTTGATATTCAACAGTATTCTTGACATTTAATCAACAGTGCTTCTGATCTGCCTGCATTGACACTATTCTTTAAGAGCTGCTGTGCAGCCAAAATTATGTACCAGTTATCAATGTAAAGCTGCTTTGACACAATCTACATTGTAAAAAGTGCTATATAAATAAAGGTGACTTGACTATTCGCTGCTGCAAGATCCATATGTTTTGGTCTGGTCTTCTGTCAGCAGATAGACAAGGGACACAGTGGTAAGTTTTACAAAAGACAGCAGGTTTATTGAGCAGTGAAGGAGATAACACATGCGACATGATTGTCCAGGTAAGCAGGAGGGGAGTGGGAAAGTCTTGAGTGGCTTATCTGAGCCTGATAGTGTCTTTGTGTTTCCCAGGGGATCCGGAGGGAGCTAAGGAGCGTGGAGACGGTGAAGAACAAGAGCGAGGGAGAACTTGAACGTAGCACAGGAACAACAGGTAAGTAACCAACAGCTAAGTAGGTCAGGCTAAACAACATGGTATAATTGACGAGACCAGACAAGGGAGTACAGGAGAAGTGAATACTTATAGAAAGTGCTAATGATGATGTGCAGGTGCAGGGAATCCATGAGATGATGAGCTGACTGGGCGCAGGTGTGGATCAGGAGGAATGCTGGGAAATGGAGTTCAGGAACGGTGAGACAGATAGTGACCGTGACACACTTTACCAGTATTCACCCATTTTTTGTTTATTATACATGTTACTTTTTTATTTTTTGAAACTTTATTTGTAAATCATCTAATATTATTTGCAAATTAATTTTAGATTTCTGAATCTTCTTCCATTTATGTAAATATGATCCACACTCATGATATAATGTATTTTAATCTCATATAAATGCACTCAAGGTAGACTTTTTCTTTATCTCTTTTTCAAGTTCAGCTGTAGCACAAATTTTAAGAAGACCCTTGACTTTTGTAAAACTGGGCATAATGAAGAAAGAAGTTAATTTTAATGAAATGAAGACACATGGTGACTGAGTCATTTTGACAGAAAAGAAACAAAAAAACAAAAGTGTATACAAGAAAAAAAGAAAGGAGAAAAGGGCCAGAAGTATGGCACATAATGCATATAATCTTTAAGGAAGTTCAAACAAATCAAATCAAACAAATTATATTAACAGTAACAGGAGAGTTCAGTTACCACAAATGACAGGAAAAAGCAAAGATTATAACTTCTCTGATATTCTGTTAAAGAAGGATTTATCATTATTTATTATTTCATCAGTACAAAAAAAAGTAAATTTTCCTTCAGAAAAAATAAAATTATTGGTTTATTGCCTTTAGACTCAAAGACTCAACAACAAATAAATACAAAAAAATTGTTTAATTAACTTCTTACAAAAACCTCATTAAAAAATGCTGCTTTAACTTGTCTACTCTCTGGACTAAGATTCAAATCTTGTCCTAAAATATTTTTTTAAATAATAAAAAAAGANGAGAAAGTCTTGCAATTTTTTAAAGATTAAAGGCAACCAATCTGTGCAAATATAGTGTGTCAATTTAAGCCTCTATAAAGCTGATCATTAGCTGTAACCAGATCCAGTGATTTCAATAAAAAAAGAATCCTAAAGACTCAATTGTGTTCATCCTTATATTGAAACTGCTGTGTTTAAACATAGCCAAAAAATATAAACAACCAAATGGCAGCATGGATTTCCAAATAGCACCAATACATATTCAATGCATGATTCATTACACAGGCACACTCTCTGGGAATAGAATATGTCCCCCATGCTAACATGAATTTGTTAATCATAATCATACAACTTTAGACAGATTTGTTACCAAGTTACTGTAGCTATGAAGACTTTTTCTTTATCTCTTTTTCAAGTTCAGCTGTAGCACAAATTTTAAGAAGACCCTTGACTTTTGTAAAACTGGGCATAATGAAGAAAGAAGTTCATTTTAATGAAATGAAGACACATGGTGACTGAGTCATTTTGACAGAAAAGAAACAAAAAAACAAAAGTGTATACAAGAAAAAAAGAAAGGAGAAAAAGGCCAGAAGTATGGCACATAATGCATATAATCTTTAAGGAAGTTCAAACAAATCAAATCAAACAAATCATATTAACAGTAACAGGAGAGTTCAGTTACCACAAATGACAGGAAAAAGCAAAGTTTATAACTTCTCTGATATTCTGTTAAAGAAGGATTTATCATTACTTATTATTTCATCAGTACAAAAAAAAAGTAAATTTTCCTTCAGAAAAAATAAAATTATTGGTTTATTGCCTTTAGACTCAAAGACTCAACAACAAATAAATACAAAAAAATTGTTTAATTAACTTCTTACAAAAACCTCATTAAAAAATGCTGCTTTAACTTGTCTACTCTCTGGACTAAGATTCAAATCTTGTCCTAAAATATTTTTTTAAATAATAAAAAAAGAAGTTTTGGCTTTTAAGCAACTAAAGAGTCGGTATATGGTGACAGAATTTTCCTCAAGAATCAAGTAAATGCACTGTGGAAGACATGACTTGACTGAACTGGCCAAATTTAGACATTTATGCCATAGCATTTATTTTTTCTTTAATGTAGAATTACCTCTATGACTTGAATGAGAGAGCTGTGCAAAATCATTTCACCTATCAGTCACCTACAGCACTTGAAAATGTAAAGCTCTGCAGAAAAGTTTCCACCATAACAAAGACTCATTAATTTCCAACACAGGCTTCTTTTCTTATGACTGAATGTTCTAAAATGCAAATGCACTGTCAAAAAATTGTAGAGGTACAACGTACTACTATGAACCTCTAAGGGTAAATAAGGTTCAAAGTTGTCCCTTTAAGGGTAGTGCCCTATAGTGACTACCACTAATTTTTCTTAGAGTGCAAATTCTTACATCTTTCTTTCATTGTTGGAGACTGTGAGACCCTTGCAGAAAGAACTGCCTATTCAATAATGCTTTCAAGGATCTTCAACCTGATGTTCATATAAGTTAATTTCCCTGACATCATCGCAAATATTGTTCTCTATCTATCTGTCCTCTTATTTGGATGTCCAGTAAATTAATTCCTCAGTATGTATATGGTGGAAAAGTCATTTCCATCACTAGCACTAGCATATGCTATTTTTCTGAGGATTTAAGGATTTTTTATTTTTTTTTGGTTCATCCATACCAGTAGTCTACCTAACACAACTGTTGAATATACAAAATAAACTCATTATTATCCTGTTTCTCTCTGTAATGGGCAGATAAATACATCCACTCATTCTTTATCTACACCAGAAACACATTGTTATGTAGCTCATAGTTCCAGATTAACCATATTTCACCTGAATGAAGGGTAAATTATACATTCACATCACTGTATATGGAAAACCTTTGACTATTTTTACACAAATACACAGCTGACCCCGAATGTAGTCATTCATGTTAGTCAGAGTTAAAATGACTCGACAACCATCTCTGATTAAGGTACATTTGAGTTTTGAGAGCATAATCTGTTCAAATCTAAGAAATAGCTGATCTATTAAAATAATATTCTGAATAAAACAGAAGTCTTATATAAAAGCCCACAGATTCTCTGTCACATGACATGTCATGGGGTTTACACATTTGGTCTTAATGTTGATATATAAACCAGCATTGTCGTAATGCTTTGTAAATGTTGACACAAATCGAAAACTTTACAGGCTTGTTTGATATGTCGACCTTTGTCATGCCCTTTCAAGTTAAGTCATCAGACCCTCCTTCTTGTTTAATATTAACTCTATCTGCACCCAGCCGAAACAATATTTCCAATAGTCTAAATGAATGAAGCTTCTCACATACTTCTGACATGCACACATTTTTTAAAGGTATGCTTATTAACTATATTTAAAAATTACATATATTTTGTAGATAGAGAGATAGATAGGTAGATAGATAGATACTTATTAGACTTATTGCTTGTGTCTTGGATTGGTGCCAGTCTGATGCTCTCATTATTTGTCATATTCCACAAGTCCAACAGGTATGCAAATGCTGTCTTGCAAATTCAAGTTACTCTGCAAGATATTACACTGTGTGAAACACATTTTATTCCATCTATCATCACCTTAAGGGAGACCAGACTCCAAAAAGACCAGAATCCTTCAACTCCAGCTTCATGTCTGTCTTTTTTGTAAAGAGAGAAGTGAAGGAGGTGTGGCTACAGCTCTCCTGAGGCAGGTATGGCGGAAACAGAAGAGGGGGAGGGTTTACCTGCATGGAGTTAGTGTACACAGCAATAGAAGCAACACTGCACCTGTTCCTCTTCCCAGACTCTCCCCTTCTCTCTCTTTCACCTCTACTCCAGACAGCCAAACAAGAGGGAGCAGAAAGGGGTCAACATGGATCCCAACCAGGCCAGTGGGAATGACAGAGAGAATGAAAAGGTGGAGAGAAAAGAGAAGGACAAAGGAATTAAAAGGAGAAATAGACTTTTCACAAGATATCTGGAAAGGAGGAAGACAGACACTATTGTGGAGGATGACGCTTCCAAAGGTGACATCAGCATCGCAACCTTGGTGAGAAGGAGCTATTCTGACAAGACAGAGTATAATGCTAAACTTAAAGGTAATTTTTCCTCACAAACTGGATAGAATTCTTCAGCTAATTTGTATGAAGTTATGTTTTTATAGTGGTTAAACATCAGATAATTCTGAAGGACCCTTGATAACCTCAGAAGGACCTTTGTTATGCTAACAGAAACACGTTTTTAACTTGTCACCAATTTTTTTTGACATCCTGCAGAGCAGCAGGTTAGCACATACTTGATTTTATACTAATTATACTCTTTTAAAGCCTCCCATCTCAAATTCCATTAGAGCTTTGTATGGAGTGAAGTAAAAGTAAAAAAAAAAGAAAAAAAAGAAAAAGGGCATGTGTGTGCTGATGCTTAGCACCTGTTGCGTTGTTACATTACAGAGAGAGATCTATTCCCACTGGACTGATGTCACATATGCAAACTGAACCTCGGCCACAGTGCTGAACATGGTTGTGGAACAGTCGTAAACAAGCTCAGCCACAGCGCCTACGCTGTTTACTTTATCAGGAAGTTGCTATCTACTAATATTTAACTGGTTTATTCCGCATTGCACTCTTTTTACATTGTTAGAGCATTTAACTCAATGAGTAGGAAATATTATAAGAAATATTAAGTTATTCATTCATTCATTCATTCACTAATTTTCTTGTGAACATCATGTCACACTCTGGTTGAGATGATATGTCAATGTCATCAGAATCTTAACATGAGAATGACATCAGCTGACAGAAAAACTAGTTTAACAGCCTCCACTGAACAGGGAATGAAGCCTTTCAGGGCTGCCAAGTCATGACATTGAGGACATCTCACAGCTATGAGGACATTCTTGTCATACAAGCTTCTTAGTTTTCAGACAATAGCCTTTATATAAACAAAATTTGTCGTCATACATTCAAATCATGTCAAGGAGAATTCTGAGACTTCACAATTAATCTTTAAAAGGCAAACAAACCATTCTATGTATTGAATTTCACTTAACAAACAGCATGTATCTGAAACGCTGACAACAGGGAATATGTCAGCAGTTTTAGTTTCTTACTGTACGTGTAGAAGCATTAGCAATGAGATTTTAAAATCATTGTCAAAACCTTTCAATTCTAGACATATTAGTTGTTAAATTAACTTATTTTAGTTATTAATATACCTGGTTCCAACATAGTGACGTAGTCCATTTTTATAATTTGATTCTTAATTTTGAGACATTTTATGTACGCCATTGATGGCCAGCTGTATGTCATATGGCTCATTTGAAGTCAAATATGATGACATCATTGAGGAAATGTTGATCCCTGAACAGGAAATGCTCATAAAACTGAGTGTTCTGGATCACTTGGACATCATGCTGCATAATGAAACAATAGATTGACTAAAACAAGAATATTGTGTTAGCAGGTTAGTATGACTGTATAAATGTGTTTGAAATATGATATTTTCATGTCTTTCCCAAAAGAAAAAAAAATGTCCAAAGCAAAGACTTGATCATATGAGATACAAGCTCTTAATGGGCACTTGCAGGGCAGGTTCCACTTTTGGATCCTGTATGTTTACTTTGTGTTAGTGAGCCAAACCAAGCGGAGAAGGTAGGATGGGAGTCTTGCTTGAGGCTTTCAAATTTGAAAATAATTAAAAGGAAATAAGCAAATAATTATTGATGCATTACAAAAGCACTGGAGCTAAATCAACACTCACACTGAGCTCAAGGCACATCTCCAAGCTTGAGTTCAGTCAGGTTACGTTTTCCTGTAGAAATGTGATCTGTTCAGTGTGGCACAGGTTTCCATTAGCCGGCCTTCAGAGAAAAGTCTTGTGAAAGGCTTTGTGTTTTCTTTTCATGAGAACCTTTTGGCAGTCTAAATTGCTCAGCCAGTCAAAATGCAGGTTCACTAGAGAATACTGATGAAACATTTGCTATGAGGAATCTTGAATTCACTGTATTATCTTGGTGGCATGTTTCAATTTATTCTGCATCAAGACATGTTTTTGTGATTTATAGGGCAGAGATTTGACATATGATTCTGTGAGAGTGGAATGAGTGAAACACAACTCTTCTATTGTCATAACCAAACTCTTTGTCTAAAGCTTGCTCCTCTAATAATGTCTGTGCACTGCATATTTGTTTTTAACTCATAATAAGCTACAGTTTTGTTTCCTGGGAAATTAAAGCTGCTGAATTTATAAACGTGAAGTGTATGATTAGATCATTTTAGACATGTCATTATGGGAATTCCTCAAATTATTGTAGTCATTTCCTTATTTACATCTAAAAAAATATTAAAATGTGGTCTAATTATTAGTCTGTTTAAACACCAACCAAATCTGTATGTTTGAGATGTGCAGCACTAAAAGAAATAAAAGGCCTAGACAGGTTTATTCAGCATTGCATCACTGTGCCAAAAAGTAATATGACACCTGGCCCCACCTTTGCCTGTAGCGTCTCTCTGTCTCTTTCTGTAAGGAGGAAGTGTCATATGGAGGTGATCAGGAAATAAAGAATCATCTCACTTCCCATGAGTACATACTTGCTTTGTTCAACTTTCATATTGCTAGCAGCAATACCTAATTTTTAATCTTATTTAGATAACTAATGTATTCTGTTTTGATGATTCATAACTCAATATAAGAATTACACCACTGAAAAGACTTAATTGCATGTAATTATGAAATTATAATAAACATTAATAATTAATTTATTGTTATAGAATAAAATATTATAGAATTTTTTTTTTTNGTTTTTGAATAACAGATTATAGAATTTTTTTTTTTTCAAATCCTGGATAGAGCCAAATATGAGAAATAGTTTAAGGGCTTAATTATGTGTTTGCATGTTTTTTTATTTAATAATAATGTAGTACACAGAAAAAAAAATATATATATATATATATAAAAATGTGACAGTAAAAACTATTANCTTACTGATAAAAATGCTGATGTGTCAAATACTTATTTTCCCCGCTGTATATATAAAAATGTGACAGTAAAAACTATTAATCGGTTAAATAGTTAATCGGTTAACAGTAAAATACCATTCCATATATGTTGAAAAAATGCAAATTGTTTGTAATTTTACAGTTTTTTGGAAAACAGTAAAATGACATATAGTTGTATATTTGATAGTTGTAAAAATATACAGGCAACAACACGCAATTCCATAATACCCAAAACATTGTCACCGTGTTTTACAGTGAATTTCTGGCAACCACAGATGCGTTTTTGTTTTGTTTTTTACTGAAAATTTAACAGGACATTTTTTACAATGTACGTAAAATCTGAACTCCATAATTCATCTCCTTTTTTTTTTTGTCCTCGCATCAGAGAAAATGTCCCCACATGATCTCTCTTTACCCACATCCCCAGCCATGGATCCAGAAGAGATCCGCCACAGGAAGATGATAAAAAGGTCAAAGGTCATTGAGGAACTGGTTAGGACAGAGGCAGATTATCAGAAGGACTTGGAGCTCTGCATAAGTGAGGTTCTGCTTCCTCTGAGAGCTGCTCAGGCATGTTCACAGTTACAGATATATTCTCTCAAATCTGTACATGAAAATTCTGTCTTTATTAAACATTATATCAAGTGCAACCTAAAGCACAAGTCAGCTGGGCCATTACAAACACGCTATCTTTTAAATGTAGAAGTAGAACACTTTTAGATTTGTAATCATCACATAATCACCATAGAGGTATACATAGAGGTTTTTTGTTATCACTAAATACTACAAAAATAAATTCTGATCAATATATAGTGTTGCCACATAACAAATAACTTATTTGATATACTTATTTGAATGGTAATTTTCTCATTATGATGTGTAGTGCATTTCTGTTAAGCATCTACTAAACTTGCTATTTCTATTAACATTTTGTTTGATTTTGGGGTCTGATGGGTTTGTTATAGGTGGTGGATGTGGATCGACTGTTCACCAACATTGAGTCTGTGTGTGATCTCTCTGCTGATCTGCTACAAAGGCTACAAGATGCCATAGCTGACCCTGACCCTGAAACACAACTCATAGGTAATTTTGAAATATATTTGAAACAGGCATATTCGACTTGCAAGCATTAAATTAACAAATGCAAGTGTTGGCTATATGTTATTGAATGACTGACATTACAAATTAGGATTAATTTATTAGTGTTTATTATTAAACTAATTATTAATGAACTCAATAAACCCAATAAAAATAATGTTAATATGCGGTTTTAAAATAAAAAACAAAGTTAAATTATTATTAAAGTATTTTATTAAAAACTTTTCCAAAAATGTAAAAAATTATTCCATATATTGTGACTTCATTACACTTTATAGATTTCTTCACTTTATAGACCACTTTGTCTTTTTTAGGAGAAGTGTTTATCCAAGCCAAGGCTGTCATAGAGGAGGTATACAAAATTTACTGCTATCATCATGACGAGGCTAATGCTTCACTCAAGTCTTATGAAGCGCAGGAGGACATTCAGCAGCATTTTAGAAGATGTATATCAGCACTCAAGTAAAGACGTTAACTCCATTTATCTCTTAGATATAAGCCCTTTGGCTCTGAAGTGTACAATAATGATTTGTTGTCTCTTCTCTTACAGGAAAATATATGACCAGGAGTGAGTATGCAATTTCTGATTTAAACACTGTCATAAATAATATAGAATAGTGAAAATTCAGGCATTTTATAATTATAAACATGAATGTTAGGTTACACTTTATTTTACAGTGCCGTAGTTACATTGTAATTACTCAAATAAGTACTGAGTAGCCTACTATTAATTAACTACATACTTACTATAGAGTTACAGTTATGGTTTGGGTTTGGTTTAGGGTTAGTTACTTGAAATTATGCATAATTTACTGTTATTAGTAAGTACATGTAGTAATGTGTAACTACAGCACTGTAAAATAAAGTATTACTGAATGTGACTTTATAGACATGTTAACAGACATGTTAGTTCTCAATGCAAATTATAGTGTATTCAATCTATGCGTTAATCGAACCTGTGACTTTGTTGTTGCTAGCATCATGCTCTACCAGTTTAGCTACAGAAACATCATAAAAGTATTTTATACAGACTGTATATAGTGAACAAAGTGGAGTGCACCAAATCTGAATAGTTGTTCTTCATTCAATGTTATTTTTTAGAGGGAAGCCCAATTTACTTGACATGGGCTCTCTGCTCATTAAACCAGTGCAGCGCGTGATGAAATACCCGCTGCTATTGGCTGAACTGTGGAGTGCCACACCCACGGACCACCCTGACAACAGGCCCTTACAGGAAGCTCTGACCACTGTGAAGATCATTAACATTAACATTAATGAGTTTAAGAGGAGGAAAGACATAGGTGAGACATACACAGGACCTTGTAATAACTATATCAAATACACATTTTCAGGTTGCAAGTTGTCCAATAGTGCAAACATACAGTAGTTCAGAAAGTATTTGGGTTAAAGCAACCATGCATGTCTATAAAACTCACCTATTTTGCTTTGGAAGTTTTCAAGTATGCAAATATATGACACTTGTGTTGTTTCAGTGCTGAAGTACAAGAGGAGTGATGATGAAACCTCATTGAGGGTTAAACTCAACAAGTTCAACATTCATTCTATCAGGAAGAAATCTGACCGCCTGACAAGCTATTTTAAGATTCTTACTGGTGTTGAGCCACAGGTACTTTAACAAAAGATGCAAAAAATAACCACGTTTTTATTTAGGCCTCTGTAAAGGCAGTGCGTGTATTGTTGTGATTTGTCTCTTCTCCACAGGTGAGAGATGAAGCATTTGATAAGGAAGAAAAACTTTTCCGTAGCCTTGAGAAAGCTGTGAGACAGCTAGTGAAAAACATCAGCTGTTACTTGCTCTATACTCAGGTATGAAGAGACATGACATTTATGTATACAAAAATAGACGCAATTTAGGAAAGACACTATATAGGCAATACTTATATTTAAAGGCTGTTTTTTATGAGTTTTTTCTCGTGCACTGAGCCAGAAATCTCCTCTTCAGTAGCCCTTACATATACCCAAAACCTCCACTGTAAAAACCTTTAACTCTATGCCAACAAAATGAAACCAGAATTTTAAACCTGGCTTCATCCAATGTTCAAATTAATTATTCTAAAAATGTATGCAGATTAGTGCATATTTAATTAGATAATGCCTAATTTGCATTTTTAAACATAACATTTTAAGAAAACTTGTAATACCATCTTAACATATTGTGATTAATCACCTGGGGAAATATGGAGATTTTTTAGCCTATTCACCTGTGGTGTCTTGCCTTAAACATCTTTTATAACATTTAAAGAATTGTTGTATTATTTTGCTTTTAGAACAGCTCAATGCACATTTGGAATGTCACTGTTAGTACAGACATATTTCACAAATGAATATCCATTGTGATTAGAGCAGTCAGTGTCAGCACATCCTTCACACATTTTTCCTTAAATTTTTTAGAAAACTCTGCTGCACTAGGTATTGTCCATCTTCCTCCTGTGCCAAACTAACAATGTTTTGGGTAGTTTTTTTTTGTTGTTGTTTTTTTTATTTTTTTTATAGGGGGCATTTTGTATTCCAAATAAATATTCTTGCATTTATTCAACAGTTCCTAAAAACTGTTGATTTAATCACCTTGACAAAAAAAGAAAAGAAAAAAAAAATATATGTAATCTATCTATAAGATATCTATGTGATAAAGTCTTATAAATATATAAATGACTCATAAATTAATTTTACATAAATCTTATAATGGCCTCAAAAAACCTCAAAATGGCCGCATGGATCTGGACAGTTTCTGCAGCATAGGAAAGTACTGAGATAGTACTGAGTTAGCTAATGAGGGTTTATTTAGTGTTTTGGCAGAGGAAAAAACATCCAAAAGGCATAGCCCCGCATTATACTGTAAATTTAGTTGCATTTCTATTCATTGAAAGCACTTTAACTTTTAAATGGTGTTTTCTTAATATTTTATATATCTAAATATACACTATATTGCCAAAAGTATTGGGACACCCCTCAAAATCACTGAATTCAGATGTTCCAATCACTTCCATGGCCACAGGTGTATAAAATCAAGCACCTGCTTCTATAAACATTTGTGAAAGAATGGGTCGCTCTCAGGAGCTCAGTGAATTCAAGCGTGGTACAGTGACAGGTTGCCATTTGTGAAATTTCCTCACTACTAAATATTCCACGGTCAACTGTTAGTGGTATCATAACAAAGTGGAAGCAATTGGCAACAACAGAAACTCAGCCACGAAGTGGTAGGCCACGTAAAATCACAGAGCGGGGTCAGCGCATGCTGAGGCACACAGTGCGCAGAAGTCACCAACTTTCTGCAGAGTCAATAGTTACAGACTTCCAAACTTCGTGTGGCCTTCAGATTAGCTCAAGAACAGTGCGTAGAGAGCTTCATGGAATGGGTTTCCATGTCCGAGCAGCTGCATCCAAGCCTTACATCACCAAGTGCAATGCAAAGCATTGAATGCAGTGGTGTAAAGCACGCCACCACTGGACTCTAGAGCAGTGGAGACGTGTTCTCTGGAGTGATGAATCATGCTTCTCTGTCTGGCAATCCGATGGACGAGTCTGGGTTTGGCGGTTGTCAGGAGAACGGTACTTGCCTGACTGCATTGTGCCAAGTGTAAAGTTTGGTGGAGGGGGGATTATGGTGTGGGGTTGTTTTTCAGGGGTTGTGCTTGGCCCCTTAGTTCCAGTGAAAGGAACTCTTAATGCTTTAGCATACCAAGACATTTTGGACAATTTCATGCTCCCAACTTTGTGGGAACAGTTTGGGGATGGCCCCTTCCTGTTCTAACATGACTGCGCACCAGTGCACAAAGCAAGGTCCATAAAGACATGGATGAGCGAGTTTGGTGTGGAGGAACTTGACTGGCCTGCACAGAGTCCTGACCTAAACCCGATAGAACACCTTTGGGATGAATTAGAGCGGAGACTGTGAGCCAGGCCTTCTCACACTCTAAAAACTGCTGGGTTAAATATGGACAAAACCAGGGATTGGGTTGTTTTCACCCAGCCATTTTTTTCAACCAATTTTGGATTTATTTTTTTAGCCAGCAATATAGTAATATAGTAAAAGGCGTGTTTTTGCTCACCCCCAAATAGGGGCAAATTTGTGGGGTATTATAAGCTGAAACTTGACCAGACCAGAGACTTATATTACATCATGTGAAAGAGGGCATAATAGGTGCCTTTTAACCCAACCTGCTGGGTTTGTCCATATTTTACCCAGCTTGGGTTTTTTTAACCCAGCATTTTTTAGAGTGCATACAACATCACTGATCAAAAAATTCCCATAAACAAAAAATTCCCATAAACACACTCCTAAACCTTGTGGAAAGCCTTCCCAGAAGAGTTGAAGCTGTTATAGCTGCAAAGGGTGGGCCAACTCCATATTAAACCCTACGGATTAAGAATGGGATGTCATTAAAGCTCATGTGCACATAAAGGCAGGCGTCCCAAAACTTTTGGAAATATAGTGTATATCTAGGTCTTAAAACTACTGGAATTTTTAAAGTGAAAGTGAAAGTGACATGTGAAGGCCAAGTATGGTAGCCCATACTCAGAATTTATCCTCTGCATTTAACCCATCCAGTTAGTGCCCACAAATTAGTGGTAGTAGTATTACACACTCGGAGTAGTACACACTCGGAGCAGTGGGCAGCCATTTTGCTGTGGTGCCCAGGGAGCGATTAGGGGTTAGGTGCCTTGCTCAAAGGCACACCAGTCATTTACTGCCGGTATTGAGACTTGAACCCGCAACCATCGGGTTACCAATCTGACTCTCTAACTAATAGACCAAGACCTGAATTATCCTGAATTATATAAAAGACAGACAGTACTATTTCCTGTTTTCATATTTCTCTTTATACTGTAGGAGATGATATCCATTGCTGTTCAAAATGCACAAGACCTAGAAACTATAATGAAGGATCCAGACAAAATAGACACAAATGGCTTTCAACAAAAGAGGAATGGCAATGACCCATACAAACAATTTGTAAGTGTTTCCCCTTGCATTTGTACTTGCATAAACTATGGAGTAATATTTCACCTCAGTTCTTGTCAGCAACTGCACTGTGAATCATTCGCAAACAGTCATGGATGATAATTTTTATCATCAGCTAAGTTCTTTACAATTACATCTAAGCAACTGGAATTACAGTAATGCACAATATGAGCATAAAGCCATCATGCAGAATGTAGTGAGATTTACTAAATTATTTCACATTTCATACACACACTTTTATTGTTATGCTACCTTTTTTTATATCAAAGCATTTAGTCTGTAAGGTCTCTAAACCTATTAAATGTCTGCACCTGCAAATAGCAGCTTTCCCACCCCTAGACCTGTTTAAAAATGTGTTCCTTGGTTTGTGTTCCTCAGAAAGATCATATGGAGCATTTGGTTCTGGCTCCTCTCTCCAGCCTGCTGGGAATGTTTGCATCACCACAGAAGCTGATACAGAAGCGCTACGATAAACTGTTGGACTACTGCAGCCAGTTGGATTCCCGATCCTCCAAAGAGGAACAGGGCCTGGCCAAACGAGATTACCAGGCCCTCAATGCCCAGCTGCTTGATGAGCTGCAATGCTTCAACCGAGCTGTCAGGACAATCCTCAGCAACTGCTTGATTTGTTTAGTGAAATTAATTAGAAAGCTGATGGATGCAGCCCAACCGCCTGTCTACCAGCTACCGGTGAGTTAAAGCAGGTAGAAAAAATGATGCCAAAAATAATGATGTAGTTTAAAAAAAAATCCCAAAATCATTTTGAAATGTACGGAGCCCCACACTTGACATGCAGGAGAAAAATGTAGTCTAAATTGTGCACACAATTTACTAATTTGTTCCCTTGATTTATAAATCATGCACACGATTTTCTAATTCGTTCCCTTGATTTATAAATCGTGTGCACGATTTATTAGTAACAAATTCAAACCTACAACCTTTGTGTTATCCAAAACCATTAGCCTATTATATTCTAAGGATAAAGGATCTTTAGGCATACAAGTATACCTTCCCACAGAACATGAAACGTAAAAATTCATGTTCAGTAGGCTACATGATAATACTTTGATACATACTCTCTGTAAAACAGTAATAATGCAGATAAATGTAAAGCATATTCAAAAGACTATATGTAGTATAACATTTTAACCATTACAGTGGTTGTTTCATCTACAATGTTGGTTCTCAACTTTTTTGACTCCAAGATAATTTTCAAAGGCTCACATATCTAATCTGATATGTACCTCTGGGACTTCTGTTTTAATGATAATAAATTATGTCAGTTTTGTGTTATTTAGCATTTTAATTAGGATCATGTTAATATAACTACATTTATTTGTCTTTTTGGGGCACCCGTGGAAGTTTCCCAAGGCCCCCTTGTTAAGAATCACTGATCTATAGTATGTCCAAAATTTTGTTATGGATGTTTAATGTGACATTTTAACCATTGCATTGTTCATTCCATCCAGGTTCCTTTGTCGAACTTGAGTGAAGTCCAAAATTCTATCATGGAGGAGCTGAGCAACCTTGGATTCTTCAAAGAAAATTCCCAAAAGTTGATGGAGCGCAAAGTGAGCTTTGAGAAACGGGACAAGAAAATGGTATGATTACAAATGATAAATATGGGTAAACCCACATTGCCATTAAGGTCTCAGTTGACTGTAAAATTCTCTTCAGGCCCCAGAGATCACCAGACAGACCGAGGAGCACAGGGCCTGGCTCCTGGAAGAGTATGCAGTGGATCGGCTCTATCAGCTCAAGCGTAACTGCAATGCCTGTCAGGAAAAAGACATCAGCCTGCTGGAGGGGGAGCTGGTGGCCCTGCTGGAAAACAAAGACCCAATGGGAAGCAGCAGCCGCTGGCTAGTACACACTGGGAGTAAGTCTGTTTACGTGTGTTCAAATACACTTTAATTTATTTTCAGAACAAAAAGATATGTAATAACGCACAGTGTTTAAAGAGGTAAGTTTTAAATATTTATAGTCTGGATGTACACTGCCTTCTGTTGTGCTCGCAAAAAGCTGCATTTATTTGATCAGATATGTAAAATGTGTAATATTGTGAAAATATGATTTAAAAAAAACCTGTTATCTATTTTAATATATTTTAAATTTAAATTTATTCCTATGATGGTTAAGCTGAATTTTCAGCAGCCATTAACAGTCACGCAATCCTTGAGAAATCATTCTAATATGCTGATTTGGTGCTCAAGAAACATTTTTTTATTATTATTATCACAGTTGTGCTATTTCCCCTGTTCTTTAAGAAAGAGAATGTTCGAAACAACATTTATCTGAATAGAAATCTTTTGTAACATCATAACTGTCTTTACTTTAATGTAACTTTTTTATGTAAATATGGCACGCAAAACTAAACAAATTTCTTGGTAACATTTACAATAGGGATCTATATGTTAACATTTGTTGATGCAGTATCTGCCATTACATTAAAATGTATACTTTTATTGTTTTCATTAGTCTTGACTAATGTTAATTTCTACATACATTAATAAATTTTAACATTTCAAGTTGTATAAATTAACATTAACTAATGTATTATGAATGAATATGAACAATATTATATTTATAAATAATAACATTAACCTAGATTAATGCTGTAACAAACTTTTGTTCATTGTTATTTAATGAAATCTAATGCATTAACAAACGTTAACAAATTGAAATTTATTATAGTGTTACCAGTTTTTTTTTTAGTTTTTTTTTTTACTTTTGCCCATGCTTACGCTATTAATCCACATGAGATTTCACCATGTAAACAAAATGATATTTACAGTAGACACCATTAACTAAAGCATTAATAAGGCTGGTGGAAATTTTGTATGCATCCTATCTGCTGTAGAGCTTCATAACCTTACGGCAGAGAGTAATGAAATCCCGTAAGGATTTTCTTTCGTCACGTCTATAAACTAGCCTCTCATTAAATCCACAGAGACTGTTGCTTCACAACAGGACCAGTGTTCTGGTTGTTATCTCAGGTGACTTTATGGCTATCATCAACTATTGTAAGTAGTTTCTGGTCAGTGGGGGATAAAAAAAACGACTGGAAGTAGAAAAAATAGTTAAGCCAATAAAGCCCTTGAAATCTTTACTTGAAATATTTAAATATCACAATATAGAGATTTTTTTTTTTTATCATCAACACTACCTTTTTCATGAAAGTGATATTTTAATTGTATTATTAAAGACAAATGTGAAAAGTGGAATCCATGGTCCTTCAGACAATTCATTCAATTAGTTTGAGACCTGAAACTGATCTGTCTGAGATCACATTCACTCTTATGGTCTTACAAAGCTGTCATTCTTTTGCTCCTATTAGGTTAACCAGGCTCCTGCTGATGATAATGACATTTGCCTTTGTGTGTGTGTGTGTGTGTTTAGGTACGCAGGGCTATGTGTACTCCTCATTCCTGAAATCCTACAACCCCCAGAGGGAGGTGACTGAGAGGCCAGATGACTTTGACAATCTGAGTCTGTTTATCTCAGGCAGCAGGAGCAGTAGTATGCGGAGCTTCAGTCCGAACAGCACTTCAGACAGTATGTCCCCTCAGTCTGGACCACAGGACGAGCCAGACCACTCTGAGGACCAATATGTAAGACACATGGAAAGTGTGTGTGTGTGTGTGTGTGTGCGTGTGCATGTGCATGTGCGTGTGCGTGTGTGTGTGTAGCCTTAAAGTATATTTAGTCAATTTCACACAAGCAAGAGTGCTGTTTTTCCAAATATCAGCACTAGTGATGAACTGAAATTTTGCCAACTGAAAATATTCACCCGAAACAGCACACAAATAAATAAATAAACAAACAAACAAGCAAGCAAGCAAGCTGTTTTGGCCAAAATTGTTTTCGAAGGCCAAAATCATTGACCAAAACAGTGATGTTTGACCTGTTTAATGTCACCCCCGTTTTTGAGCATATCTGAACCCAGATGGTTGTAATTAATTAATACTTTGGAATACAAACCTAAGGTTGTATTTTAAAAAAAAAGACAAATTATTGCAGAAGTGAAAGCACATTCAAAAAATTAAAGTGTAAAAAAGTTATAATAGCTTAAGTCTACTGCAAAGTAAATGTACTAAACAATTTTTATTTTATTCAAAATATATATTGTATTTTACAATATCATTTGAACTCTAAAATTGCTAGAAAATCAAAGCCATATATCTAACCAAGTTGTTGATGTTTATATCATACAAACTGAGCCTGCTAAAGGTTTTAAGTACATGTTTCTGTGGTAACACAATGTCTTTGAGTGTTTAAACTTTCAGATGATACCTAATTTATGATGATTACTAAAATATGTGATAGGAAAAAAAAGGCAATTAAAAAAGTGTGGCAAATGTCCCGCAACCGGGACACTGACAGTTAACATGCTATTTAGTGATTCTCTGATGACACGTTTTCATGTGGCTATTTCAAGCACACAACGTGGATAAGCTACAAAAGTTAAACATGTCAGCAGTGTGAACACACTTTACCATGACAAAAAATTAAGATAGTCACAATAATTTGTTTGGCTGAAATACTGACAGGTTCCTCGAAAACAACACCCTGAACAGCATAAAGAGTTCAATTACCCAAACTTAATTACTCTAATTTTATTTTTGGTTTTAAAATTTAATTTTGATTTCCACACTTTGGTCAATCGGATCACAAGTGGATGACACTAAATACAGGTGTAAACAAGGTCTAAAACGTTTTGAGCTTGTCCGCTTTCAACCACATCCAGAGGTAGTCGAAAATGTATTCGACCTGATTGCTTACTTATATACGTATAGACTCTCATGTTGTTAAATGTGTTCAAACGGCCACAAAAGACCATTTAGTCTCCGCCTACTGACTTAATGCATAAACATTATGGGAAGAGCGCTAGCCAGATGGGATTTAAAGGATTAGTTCACTTTAAAAGCGAAGCCATGCATTTGTGTAAGAAAAATATCCATATTTAACAAATTATAAAGTAAAATATCTAGCTTCTGCCAGACCGCCTTCTGTATTCTACTTACGAAGAAAGTGAAAAGCTCTCGCAGTTCAAATGCTTATGCTACGTCCTACACCTTCGGTATTCAAATTACGAAAAACAGAATAATATAAGAATAAAATAATAGGACTACATGAAATATATTTCACTGAAATAATACAAAAGAGAAAAACTGTGCATCAAGTAGGGCTGGTACACGCACATTTGACGCGTTGTATTCGTTTTCTTTATTTGATTAAATCCAATTGATCGCGCAGGCGCCTCACTCACACACGCAGACACAAAATATTAATTCTAGCGTTACTAACTTTACATTTCAGCTATTTATCAGCAAACTAAAATGCAGACAAAGTTAATACTGCTCAGTTTAAATGGTCCGCTATACATCTGTACCAGTCACAACACATTTCTGCCCATGTGAAGGATGATGTTTTATGTGGATATTGAAACAAGAGTGAAACAAAGCCTTGTTTACATAATGAACAGTAGTTCAGCAACCAATAAATGTTACATCGCAAATATGGAAACGTTTGGATTCTTCCCGAATGAGAGAGGTAGGCTAGTGAGCCCAATTCAGTTTTGCTTTAAATAAATTCATTTCTGCTTTATAATGAATGCCACTATAGGCTAATTTGTGTTTCAATTTATTATATATAGCTTTTTATTTTTCATTCTTGTTCTGTATTGAGTAAAATAAATTTAAAGGATTTTCTGTGGAGTGAGATAACCAAGTTTATATACAGGTGCATCTCAATAAATTAGAATATCATGTAAAAGTTTTTTTTTTCTGTAATTTAATTCAAAAAGTAAAACTTAAATATATTCTAGATTTATTAGACAAAGTAAAATATTTCCTGACTTTTTGGTTTTCATTTTGATGATTACAGCTTGCTGCTCATCAAAATCAAAAAATCAGTATCACAAATTATTAGAATATTTAATTTCAAGTTCTATTAAATTACCATTCTCAGGGTATAAATGCTGGGTTTAGGTCAGTAATCCCAACAGCAGTCATGGGGAAGTCTGCTGACTTGACAGTTGTCCAGAAGACGATCATCAATACCCTCTACAATGAGGGTAAGCCACAGAGGGTCATTGCTGAAAGAGCTGGCTGTTCGCAGAGTGCTGTGCCAAAGCATATTCATGGAAAGTTGACCGGAAGGAAAAAGTGGGGTAGGAAAAGGTGTACAAGTGAAAGGAATGACCGCAGGCTTGAGAAGATTGTCAGGCGAAGCCGATTTAAGAACTTAGGACAGCTTCAAAAGGAGTGGACTGAAGCTGGAGTCAGTGCATCAAGAGCCACAGCACACAGACGTCTTCAGGAAATGGGCTACAACTGTCACATTCCATGTACCAAGCCACTTCTGAACCAAAGACAACGTCAGAAGCGTCTTACCTGATCTAAGGAGAAAAAGAACTGGACTGTTGCTCAGTGGTCCAAAGTCCTCTTTTCAGATGAAAGTAAATTTTGCATTTCATTTGGAAATCATGGTCCCAGAGTCTGGAGGAAGAGTGGAGAGGTACAGAAACCATGTTGCTTGAAGTCCAGTGTGAACTTTCCACAGTCAGTGTTGATTTGGGCTGCCATGTTATCTGCTGGTGTTGGTCCACTGTGTTTTCTGAAGTCCACAGTCAACGCAGCCATCTACCAGGAAATTTTAGAGCACTTCATGCTTCCTTCTGCTGACAAGCTACTGATTTCATTTTCCAGCAGGATTTGGCACCTGCCCACACTGCCAAAAGCACCAAAAGTTGCTTAAATGACCATGGTTTTAGTGTGCTTGACTGGCTAGCAAACTCACCAGACCTGAACCCCATAGAGAATCTATGGGGTATTGTCAAGAGGAAAATGAGAAACAAGAGACCAAAAAATGCAGATGAGCTGAAGGCCACTGTCAAAGAAACCTGGGCTTCCATACCACCTCTGCAGTGCCACAGACTAATCGCCTCCATGCCACGCCGAATTGAGGCAGTAATTAAAGTGAAAGGAGCCCCTACCAAGTATTGCGTACATATACAGTAAATGAACATACTTTCCAGAAGGCCAACAATTCACTAAAAATGTTTTTTTTTTATGAAGTATTCTAATTTATTGAGATTATTGGTGGGTGTTTGTTAAATGCGAGCCAAAATCATCACAATTAAAAGAACCAAAGACTTAAAGTACTTCAGTCCATGTGCACTGAATTTATTTAATACACGAGTTCCACAATTTGAGTTGAATTACTGAAATAAATTAACTTTTCCACAACATTCTAATTTATTGAGATGCACCTGTATATTAATAATGTTTGTAAGTATTTAGTTTTATTTACTGGTATTTTTATTTTAATTAATTTTTCTTGCAATTACGAGGTTGAGGGGTGTTTTTAGAGTAAGATAAATTTCTTTTTCATGCGATTACTTCCTCTTCATGGCCGGGTTATGTTTCTCTGTGTCGTAAACTATAGGGCGAGGCTTCTAAAATTTGGGGCGTGATATTTAAATGATGATTGTTCAAATTGTTTTCAGCCGCCACATTTATATATATATATATATGTGTGTGTGTGTGTGTGAGTACGGTAAAACAGGAAAAAATACGCCTGTAATTTCAAAGTGAAGTCTTACAATAAACCTACTTAAAAGTAAAAAAAATTTCCCTTTCTTGGACAACCAACCAATCACAGTCTTCAAAAGACTGTTATACCTAGCAATGGGGTCAGCCCTGCCTCCCCACTAAGATGAAGTTTTTGTCTTTTCCTCACTCTCAGATTGGTCCCAAATCACTCATAAGCTAAGACTCTTAAGTAGAAATTTTAAAGCTAAATTAGGAGCTTTCTGAGAGGATTCTTAGAATCTTTAAGAATACGGGCCCAGGTGTAAACAAGAATGTGTCTCCCTCATCTACTTGTGATCCGATCGACCAAAACGCATCTTAATACCAGGTCTGGAACAGTGAAAATCTAGGAATATTGTTTAGACTTAAGAAAAAGAAATAATAATTATTATTAATAAATGAAGGACTTCAATGAATTTTGCTTTATGTCAAGCTTTAAAAACAACATGAAATGTCATTCTGACTACTTTACTGTAATTTATGTTAAGTGAAAAAGAATATTTATCACCTAAATAATGTATACATGAGGATTTAAATTGTGATGGGGTGAAGTATGTTAGGCTATGATACTACTTAATCATCACTTAATATCATATTAATATTTTGTTTGCCAACATGACCTTGACTACATTAGAAGAAAAAAAAAGTTCCCATTCAGTCAGTCACGTTCGATGTAACGTCGATACTGGCATAATAGGGTCTCGCCTGGGAGCCCAATCACCTGCAAGTGGTACAAAACTATCCAATGAGAATTGGCCAGTGAGATTTACATGCCGGGCCACACCCCCGGCATCCAGGTATAAATAGGACCGGCATACTCACTTCCATTCATACTTTTGCTTTGGAGCCGAGCGGTTGTACAGCGATCGCTCTTTCCAATTCACCTCTATTGAGAATACATTTCTGAGCAGATAACAGCAATTTTAATTGCTATCAGGAGAACACTCCAAAAACAGCAATTTTAATTGCTATGTTGCTTGCAGCTCGTCGTGGGATCTCTCTGCAGGTGTGATGCCGGATTCCAACGGTGTTTGCATCCAGATTGGATTGCACAGCAGTTCCCGACAGTTCAGAGCCAGCCATTCGGACCATGGTCCAGTCTGCTTGTCGCCAAGAACATCCCCCTGCGAGCAGTGCTCCATCCCGGCTCAGCCGTGAGGCCGAGCCCTCTGCAGGAAGGTGATTCAGCCCATCCCCAGGTCACTGCTAAACCTAAATGGTTAGTGAGGTGGCCCTGGGATGGGTGACCCGGAGTTGCAGGGAACGGCTCTTTCTCAGGAGTTGGTGTACGCACCACTCCTTCCCCCGGAGGAGGGCCGGGTGGTCCCAAATTCTCAAGAAAGAGCGGTTTCCTGACTATCCAGTCATACAAGGTGTGCGTGGGCAGTGAGCGACACGCTGCTTCATCCTTCCCAGCCCCTGTTCCTTCGTCACAGGCATGGGGTGTGTCTTAGAGGACGCGTTGCTTCCTCACGCCTCCCTAGCCAGTCCCTCACGGGACCCACAAAGCCAGGTAAGTGCACCACACTCACTGCTTCTACTTTGGGACGCTTTGCTTCCCGGGTTAGGCCCAAGCGCCCTCGCTGTCCCCGCGGGTATGTCTGTGTCCCCTTGGTGCCACTCTTACAGGCCTTGGGAGCCTCGCTAGAGCTTCCCAGCCTGTCCCGCTGGCCCATTCGGACAGTCAGACTCGGCTATGCGATTCAGTTCGCCAGGCGGTCCCACAGGTTCAGTGGTGTCCTGTTTGCCTCATGGCAGACAAGGACGCCCCTGTCCTGTGAGTGGAGATTGCGTTTCCTGATGGCAAAGGACGCAATAGAGCCTGTCCCTCCAGCCGAGATGAAGGATTATACAGCAAGCGTCCTTCATCGTACCCAAGATAGCAGGGTATAGCAAGGGATCTGTGTGTCTTGAATCGGGCTCTTTATAAGCTCCCGTTCAAGTTGCTCACGTAGGAACGCATCCTCATTTGTGTTCACCCCATAATTGGTTTGCAGTGATTGACCTGAAGGACACGTACTCTCGTTTCTCCTCGACACAGACTGTTTTTCGCTCTGTTTCGAGGGTCGAGCATACCAGAACAAGCTTCTCCCCATTTAGGCTGTCCCTGTCTCCCCGCGGCTTTGGTAAGACTGCCCTTACCCAGCTCAGGGAGGTAGGCATTCGCATCTTGAACTATCTTGATGTCTGACCCTTTCTGGCTCACTCTCAAGATCAGTTATGCGAACACAGGGACACATGGGAAAAGAGCAAGCTCTTCTCTGTGCAGAGAACCTCTTTTCTTAGTATGGAAATGGACTCAGTCAGTATGATGGCGGGTCTCACCAATGAGCACACACAGTCGGTGCTCCTGGGGCATATGGCATCCGTAGCTGCGGTCATGCCACTCGGATTGATGCATATGAGACCGCTTCAGCACTGGCTACACAGCCGAGTCCAGAGATGGGCATTGCACCAGGGCACGCTCCGTGTGACCACCACACTGAGCCGTCCCCAGACGGTCAGCCCGTGGTCGGACCTAGTCTTTCTACAGGCCAGAGTGCCTCTAGAAAAAGTGTCCAGGCATGTTGTTGTCACAACAGATGCCTCCACCACCGCCTGGGGTGCCGTATGCAACAGGCATACTGCATCGGCTTCCTGGACAGGATCCCATCTGCAGTGGCATATCAATTGCCTCGAATTGCTAGCAGTACTCCTTGCCCTGCGCCGGTTTCGGCCGCTGCTGCACGGCAAGCATGTACTGGTCCGGACGGACAACACATCGACCGTAGCGTACATCAATCATCAAAGTGGTCTACGCTCCCATCACATGTCGCAACTCACCCACCATCTCCTCCTTTGAAGTCAGCGGGGGCTCAGGTCGCTACGTGCCATTTATATCCCGGGCGAGCTCAATTGTGTGGCCGACGCGCTCTCACGACAGCTTACACTCCCGGGGGAATGGAGACTCCACCCCCAGGTGGAGCAAATACGCGTTTCCCCCAGTGAGCCTTCTCGCACAGACACTGTGCAAGGTCAGGGAGGACGAGGAGCACGTCTTGCAAGGACCTGCTTTCTCAGGGATGGGGTACCATATGGCACCCAGATCCCGACCTCTGGAACCTCCACGTGTGGTCTCTGGACGGGACGCGGAGGACTTAGTGTCAACTACCGCTAGTGGTAGGCCACTTATCACTTCGGCTAGAGCCTCCTCTACAAGGTGCGCTTATGCCATGAAGTGGTGTCTGTTCGCTGAGTGGTGTTCTTCCTGCCGGGAAGACCCCTAAAAACGCGCGGTCAGCTCTGTGCTTTCCTTCCTTCAAGATGGCTTGGAACAGAGGCTGTTCCCCTCCACCTTGAAGGTCTATGTGGCCGCAGCACATCATGATGTGGTCAGTGGCAGGTCACTGGAAAAGCACAACCTGATCATCAGGTTCCTGAGAGGCGCCAGGAGGTTAAATCCTCCTAGGCCTAGCCTTGTTCCCTCTTTGGACCTCTCTGTTGCCCTGGCGGGCCTACAGAGAGCTCCCTTCGAGCCCCTTGAGTCAGTCGAGCTGAAACATCTGTCGTTGAAGACAGTGCTCCTGACCACGCTCGCTTCCTTTAAGAGGGTCCGGGACCTGCAAGCGTTTTCGGTCAGCAAATCGTGCCTAGAATTCGGGCCGGCTTCCTCTCACGTTATCCTGAGACCCCGGCTTGGATATGTGCCCAAAGGTTGGCCCACTGGATAGTGAATGCCATCGCCTTGGTGTACCAGTCCCAAGGCGAGCCGTGCCCCCTCGGGGTGAGAGCTCACTCCACTCGGGGTGTTGCTTCCTCCTTGCACGGCACCTCTATGGCGGACATATGCAGAGCTGCGGGCTGGGTGACACCGAACACATTCGTGAGGTTTTATAATCTCTGAGTGGACTCGGTGTCCTCCCATGTGCTGTCTACAAGTAGATAGCCACGGGTTCTTGCTTGCTGTGCCATATCCCTCAGACGAGGGAATACGAGCACTTTTCCATTGGACTGGGAATGCTTTCCTTGCGTTTTGGTCATGGCTGAGAAAACGTGGGAATCGAGGCCCAAAGCACTCTTCCCCGGGGGTAAGGAACAGCAGATTCGACCATCCCCTGAGTATTGCCCTGTCCGCTCCATCCCACTGGTATGGAAGACTTCCTTGGGCTTACTCCGTACGCTGGAAGGTTACGACATCTGGGGTAGCACTTGCATTGGGCACGCCACAGCTTGCCAGCATCTTACCCAACACTTGTAACATGGTTTAGTTGCTATGGCGTTTTTCCATTGCGTCAGTATCGACATAACGTCGAACGTGACTGACTGAATGGGAACGTCTAGGTTACTATTGTATCCTAGATGTTTCTTATTGTAGGTTACTATTGTACTATTGTATCCCTGAAGGAGGAAACGGAGACATTACGTCCCCTTGCCATAGCCCTGAATCACCGCTGAATGGCCGGGTTCCGTCTTGGCCCCTGAGTATGCCGGTCCTATTTATACCAGAATGCTGGGGGTGTGGCCCAGCATGTAAATCTCACTGGCCAATTCCCATTGGCTCATTTTGTACCACTTGGAGGTGATTGGGCTCCCAGGCGAGACCCCCTTACGTCAGTACTGAAGTAACGTCTCCGTTCCCTCCTTCAGGGGCAGATAAGTTAGTCATTTTGATTAAAGATTATGAAAAAAAAATTTCTTTAGAATAAGATATATAGAGGACTCAAAGAGTGAATAGTGAATCAATTGAGTTTAAAATTTTGTATTGTGAATGAATAGACAGCGCCATCTATTGGTCGTATGTCCTGGACAGACAAACCATAATTTCAAATGAGACCAACGTATTTTCAGATACTGTGCTGTTGTGTGGCAATAAAGTGCTTTTTGCTGTTTAAAACTAAAATGACATCTAATCTTTAAAGTTCAGTTTTCCTGATTTGTGTTGTCAAGCTGAATGATATCAAGAGAATAACAGTAAGACACTAATTTTACTTCTCTTTTTTCACAGTTCTATGCAGTTTATGCATTCCAGGCACGCTGTGAACAAGAGCTCACGCTTCAGGAGTACCAGCATGTTCGTATCCTTCAGTTTTCAGACCTCGGTGGTAACAAAGACTGGTGGCTCGCTGAATCTAATGGACAACGAGGCTACGTTCCAGCAAACTACCTTGGAAAGATGTCATATGCCTAAAATTGTTTTTAAATGTCTCTAATAATATTTTTATTTAAAGGAAGAAAAATATGAACTATAAATTAATTGCTTAATGAAGGCCAATCCTGCACAAATATTTTTGCACTACATGATGCTACCAACAGTGTTTCCTTGAACTATATATATATATATAAATAAAAAAAATTATGGACATTTTNNTTTTGCTAATTAGAAAAAAAAATTATTTTAACTAATTGTATATAGTAATATTAATATATAAAATTTTATGTGATTAATAAAATATTTATAATCATAGAAATTATCTTGTCTGTTTGTGGGGTGTCATTCATTAATATTCTTTTATTAAGTATTCACATAAAAAATCAATTTCTTAAAAAAAAAGGTGTTATTTATTGAACACATTAAAATGAGCAGCTTGACACATCATCATTGTCACATTTTTAAACCAAACCGCTTCAGAAAGACCAGTAAAATTCAAGTATATGATTTGAAAAACCGGATTTGACTTGCTCTTTAACATAATAGTCTGTCTTCTTTCTACTCATTTCTTCAGTTTCTTCTGTGCTGCTTTCTTTTTCACCATCTGCAGGCGTTTCATAGCATTGAGCTGAGACTCCTGGGAAGTGGGTGTCTTGCCATCAGCTGAAGCTTTTGCTCCATTGCTGTTGTTGTTGCTGCTACTGCCACCACTATTGCCCCCGTTGCCTCCTCCATTGCCTCCAGACCCACCGCTGCCTCCCGGGCTGCTAGAGGGTGCTGCCCCAGGTGACAAAGATCCAGTCACAGTCATTTTTCCCAAGCTATCTCCACTGGCTGAGCGGCTCAACACTTGCTTGCCAAGTGTGAGTGGAGGGGGTGGTTTCATAGGTACTGTGCTGGAGCCATTGTTTCCATTACCACTTCCACCATTGCTGCCTCCTGAAGGTTTATTAGCCAGACCAGGCTTAACATTGGCCAGCGCAGAGAGTCCCACAGGTTTAGAGCCTGAGGGAGGTGCGGTTGATTTACTGCTACCTGGCTGACTGGTACTCAACTTGGTACTGGAAGGTCCTACATTTGAGGTCTTAGTAAAGGCAGCCCATCCTGTAAGGCCTTGGGGTAAAGATGAGCTACTGCTGGAGGAGTTTCCTGATGCCGCAGACGCCTGGACAAAAGAAAAAAAACAAAGAAGTTAATTAAATTATTTAAAATATTTATTTAAATGAGGAATACCATGATGTGTACTTTCCAGAAGAAAACTCAAGACTACAATAGAGGAGTTCAGAAACAGTGCTTACTGATATAGACAATAACTCCCTTTGTAATTGACTTTGTGCTTTGTAAATTTTGAGACTTTTTTTAATGCTCAAACCGAAACATTACACACTAAAGGAAGTTGGAAAAAAAATTATATATATATATATTTGAATGGCCATGTATGATATTACTTTATTTTTTAAACATTATGCTTATCACAAGCCTAAAACATGAATTTAAATGCAAAGATGTAGCCTAAGTGATGACAGCAAACAACCGGATGCTTGCATGGATAAACTAGATAAAACTATATGGATGGAAAACTGGACTTGTTGTGTGACGTAACGTGTAACCAAGTACGATGTCATACTCGGAATTTGTGCTCTGTATTTCACCCATCCAAGTGTACACACACAGGAGTGAGTATTGAACACACACAAACACACACACATACCCAGAGCAGTGGGCAGCCATTTTTGCTGCGGCACCTGGGGAGCGACTGGGGGTTAGGTGCCTTGCTTCATATACTCCCCCCACCAACATTTTCTGCCGGTACTGGGACTCGAACCCACGACCTTCAGGTTACAAGTCCGACTCTCTAATCATTAGGCCAAAACTGTCCCAAAGTGAAGTGTGATTAATGTTTTCACACAGAAAATTCCAAAAAGAAAAAGTGCACATCAAAAACCCTAATGATAAACTTAGGCCGTGTGTGTACACCAAAGCGTTTTTTCCAGCTGCTAGCGTACTTTTTCAATTGTTTTCAATGGGAACGCCGCGTTTTTTTAAGCTGAGAGCTCAGCGTTTTTTACTGGTCGCCTCGAGTTGAAGAATGTTCAACTGAGTAAAACGCTGCACTCATCACTGTCACTTTTTAGCCAGCCGTCCAATCAGAGTGGAGGAGGGGCGGGACAAATACAACACCGACCAACTGTCACATTCTTGCTGTACAACGACATCAACAAACAGAACGAAACAAAATGGATGAGAAATTAATATTGCAGGTCTCCAAACATACATAGCAAGTAATTCCACATTGTGTGAACATTTTTAGTCAAACAAATTCTGAAGCAAAATCAGTAATAAGTAACAGTGCCGTGGATATTCCGTATCATAGCAACAAAGCGTCTCAACGGAAAAAACAGGTGTGCAGCTGAAGCGCTCAGATAGGCGTTTTAAGCAGAGCGCCTAGCGTTTTCAGCTGGCTAAAAACGCTTTGGTGGACACGGGGCCTTAACCAAGAAAAAAACAAATATAAAGCTTTTAAAACGATCAAGTCTCTTTAGAAAGTTTGGACCAAGCAACTCGATTTATATGGATTAGTTTTATGATCTCTTTATACAAACTTTTTGAAGCAACAAATTGGTAGTTGTGTGGTCTGTCGATGCAGGGACAGAAATCTCTCAGATTTCATTTAAAATATCTTAATTTGTGTTTTGAAGATGAACAAAAGTCTTACAGGGTTGGAATGACTTGAGGGTGATTAATTGATGAGAATTAGTTTTTTTTTTAACTAACCCTTTAACTGTTCAATTGACGCAAGTAGTTTGATTTTGAGACCCCTGGTCTACAATTTCTACTGGTGTAAATACACTCACCTTCACCTCTGTTCTCTTAAAGGCCTGGAATGAACCAGTTGTTTCAGGTTTAGGCTTTAGTTCAGCTTTCTTCACTAGTGGATCTTTCAACATGGGTACAGCTGTTGTCAAAGCAGGAGCTGGTTTCTGTGGAGGTTTCTGAGTCTTTTGGGCCTGAGACATGAAAATACATCAAAAGAGATGACATTGAGTGTTGCTACTACACTGTAATGTTTTTTTTAAAAGTTGTACATAAAACAAATATTATTGGAGCACGTTTTACAAGAAAATACTACTTCAGTTTTTCTACTTCAAAATTTCTCACTAATTTAATGTTACTTGCTGTTTCTTTGTGTAATTTACTAGCAATTTCTTTTTCAGTGTATTATATCAAATTTATTAAGTGATATGCATCTAACTTATTATCATAAAATTCCCACCATTCGTTTCATTTGCCTGGTGCATCGAGCACAATACCACACTAGCCGTGGGTCATTGACATCCTTGTCAGTAACTTGAGGTTTGTGACACTCCTGATGATACAGATTATGACATTCTTGACACTCCACTAGTTGATTGCCAGATGTGACAGTCATTTGCCTGAGAGATAAGAAAGATGGATTAATTTCACACATACATGGCTCATCAACAGTGACGAGACAAATACGGTTCCAAAAAAGTTGATCAAATATACTAACAAACCAAAGTCAAAACCATAATAATAATAATACTAATAATAATAGGGCTGCACAATTAATCAAAATTAAACCGCACGGCATGCAATTTTGGCAAAGGCTGTGATTTTCTTTTATGCGCAGCTTCTCAGTGAAGCACGGCTCTGTGATCAGTAGTAAATGCTGCTCCATCTGAAAGCCAGAGGGCGGTCTCGCGCAGAAACTCGATATAACGCACATCATTCCAGGAAATCCCCATGGGCATCACACTATCGCTGTAGCTGAATAAACAGAAGATTGAAACACTTTGATTGATTGAACATGACTAAACACACGACTATGTCTACAGTGGTATGTGAAAGTTTGGGAACCCCTTGCAGAATCTGTGAAAATGTGAATAATTTTAACAAAATAAGAGAGATCATACAAAATGCATGTTATTTTTTATTTAGTACTGTCCTGAGTAAGATATTTTACATAAAAGATGTTTACATATAATGCACAAGACAAAAAAGTAGATGAATTTATTAAAATATCTCCGTTCAAAAGTTTGGGAACCCTTGATTCTCAATACTGTGTGTGGTTACCTGGATGATCTACAACTGTTTTTTTGTTTTGTGATGGTTGTTCATGAGTCCCTTGTTTGTTCTGAGCAGTTAAACTGAACTTTGTTCTTCAGAAAAATCCCCCAGGTCCTGCAGATTCTTTAGTTTTCAAGGATTTTTTGCATATTTGAACCCTTTACAGCAGTGACTGTATGATTTTGAGATCCGTCTTTTCACACTGAGGACAATTGAGGGACTCAAACTCAACTATTAAAAAAGGTTCAAACATTCACTGATGCTCCAGAAGGAAACACGATGCATTAAGAGACGGGGGTGAAAAGTTATGAACAGGATGAAGAGGTCCAAATTTTTCTTATTTTGTTGAAATATTTTTTTTTTTTCATTTACTACTTCCCTTGGAAGCAACAGAAGATACTTGCATGTTTCCCGGAAGACAAATTAAGTACAATTTACCTTGATCTTTAAATTCAAAAAGTTTTCACCTCCCGACTCTTAATGCATTGTGTTTCCTTCTGGAGCATTGAATGTTTGAACCTTTTTTAATAGTTGTGTTTGAGTCCCTCAGTTGTCCTCAGTGTGAAAAGACGGATCTCAAAATCATTCAGCCACTGCTGGAAAGGGTTCAAATATGCAAAAGATGCTTGAAAACTGAAGAATCTGCAGGACATAGAAGATTTTTCTGAAGAACAGAGCCCAGTTTAACTGCTCAGAACAAACAAGGGACTCATGAACAACCATCACAAAACAAAAAAACAGTCATAGATCATCCAGGTAACCACACACAGTATTAAGAATCAAGGGTTCCCAAACTTTTGAACGGAGATATTTTAATAAATTCAGCTACTTTTTTGTCTTGTGGATTATATGTAAACATCTTTTATGTAAAATATCTTACTCAGGACAGTACTAAATAAAAAATAACATGCATTTTGTATGATCTCTCTTATTTTGTTAAAATTATTCACATTTTCAGATTCTGCAAGGGGTTCCCAAACTTTCGCATACCACTGCATATATGGTTTATCTGAGTTCTTCAAGCCTTCTCAGGTATTTTCATGATAATAAAGTATTTTTATACTTCAATGCTAAAATCGCCTTTATCACTGTATGGAAAACTATAAAATATGTTATGTGCCGTATTCTGTGTAAGAAGCCACATCATCTCACAGAAGGATGTTTTCAAACACTCAACTAATGTTATGAAGTGAGTTTGGAGTAAAAACATGTTATTAAATGTTGTCTTTTGTTGGACAAGAGGTTCATAAATGCTTCTCATGTTTGGAAAGATGTTTGATGTGTGTTGCTTTTTTAAATGCACTTTATAAGCGACTCAAACTTGCAGTGCTTTCAGATGAAGCAGCATTTACTACTGATCAAAGAGCCGTGCACTGACAAGCTGTGCATAAAAATAAAAATTTAAATCGCAGCCTTTGCTATTTCATAATCGCACTAAGCCAAATCGGTTTAAGCGTGATTTCATGTTAATTGCGCTTTATTGTACAGCCCTAAATAACATTTATATACTTTTCTATAAATTATATTTTATATACTATTATAGTATTTACTAATATTTTGAATTAGCTTTTATTTTTATATTTAGTTAAAGTTTTAGTCATTTTGTACATTTTTTTTTTCATTTATATGTCTATATAGCTTTGATTTATTTTTAATTCCAGTTTTGGTTTTAGCTCATATTTGTACTTATTTTGTAATGCTTTTATTTAGGGTAAGAAAGAATGTTAAGTGGCAATTTAACAGCTTTTATCCTAAATGAATCAAAGTTTTAATGTCACAATGGTGATAAATCATGGTCATTGTGGGATCCAAACCAGTAACGTTCTGGTAACCAGGCCTTAGTTTAGGCCGGTGTGATATGGCACATCACTCACCGACAAACCACACAAGCAAGACCCATTTCCATGGCAAAGTCATCAGCGTTGGTTTCATCAATGTCTGTGAAATCTGGAATGGGAATGTCCTTGGTTTGAAAAGCAATCGGAGAGGGATGACTGTCCTGCTTTTCCACACGAGGCTTTTTAGGTGGCTCCACTCCTTCTCCAGGATCAACCCTAATCTACACATCATATGATCTTTTATTAGTGGTTTAGGGTGAGCTTTTCAAGTTATATCATGTTTACAATAATAAATAATATATTTTTTACAATAATAAATAAAAAACCTTTTCCAAAGATCTTTTCTCTGCCTCTTTCTTGGTCTTCTCTGAGCTACTTGATTTACTGCTGCTGCTGATGGAGGATGATGATGATGAACTGGAGGAGGATTTGGAGTCTTGTTTGGTCATTTTTGGTAATGACACTTTGCTCACTTCGGCTTCCTAATGAATGGAAAATGAGATACGCATTAAAACATTTAACAATTAAATTCCAAACATAAAAAATACCTTTGTGATTTGATCACCTTCAGTGATGTCCTATAGATGGAGTCACTGCCCCTGGCTAAAGACTCATCCAGAAGGGCCTTGAGTTTCTCTGCTGAGTCTTTGCTCTTGGAGTGAAGGTACCCCAGTCCCTTCAGAAAGATGGGGTCTAGCTCTAGACTTACTGTTCCAGCCATTGCTTAGCAGTTAATATATGACTTTACATTAGACAACGAATCAGCCCTCTTCCTAAGGAGTTTAATGTGTTGTATACACGAATAACACTAGATAACCCGCATTTCTGTTTCGTAAAATCTCTAGTATTTTTAATGTAACTAAGAAACCTGAACCGATTGACTCGAGATAAACGTCTTCAAGCTTTTGTGTAAAACACGTTTTATAAACAGTAGAAAACCACAATATTTTCCTTAGCACTTATTACCAAAGTTAACAGTGAGTATCTTGCTGCTTGAAATGGTCTGACTGACTACCTAATAGAAATAGAGTGAGAAGAAAGCGCATGATAGACTGAATTGGGAGGGGCTTAGCAGCAGGGCTGTTGTCTCTAATTGGTCAGATGGACCGATCGTCTGTTTTCAATTCTTCTATCTTCTAATAAATATATTTGATCTGTTTTTAATTCGAAGACAATATTTACAAAATTATAATTGACAAAATTATTGTCCACATAAATGCAGAAGAAACACGTGCAGGGTTTTGTCACGTGATAGTTGTTACTTTTCTAACTGCTGGTCAAAATGGATCAATCACGGTCGTTTCTGATTACT
>RJVU01049346.1:214887-231636 GCA_003731715.1 Anabarilius grahami
AAAAAAAAAAAAAAAAAAAAAAGGGAATTACGTGGGCGGAACTCATTTGTAGATTAGACAAAATTCCTTGGAATAAACTGAGTTAAATTATTATACTTTAGTGTACACATTTCTCTAATAAGACAAACGACGCCCTGAGATTTGAATGTGTCTCACTGGAATATCCTGTTTTCTGAGCCGTCAAGTGCCCCCTATAGGACGCACATTTTGTAGCGATATTTGCAGTCTAGTCTCTTATTTCTCTCTGATGACGCTTTGTGTTTCTTTTAAATCATACCGATATCAGCGATGCATTTCAGCTATCATATTCAGCCACAACACCCCACAAAAGAGATATCAACTTCCAAATGATTTATACATAGCATTGTACAGTTATTAACAAATAAAAACAACAGCAAAAATAGTAGCGTGTCAGTGAATTTAAAAATCAAATGAGTCGGAGAATAATAATTGTAACACAAGGAAATGCTACGTAGTGCGTAAAATTGTAATATCCTCGATGAAATGGGTCAGTAAAGTCTTTGTGATGAACTCTGAAAACCCTGTTCTCATATAGCCATCTAAGACTATTTGTTTCGCTAATTTAACAGCAAATCGTGTCGATTATAATGTTGTTGACTGGGGTCTGAGGAATGCGTTGTAGGAACGTCATAATTGTGCTGTCGAGTGTAAGAAGCTGATTGGCTGTTGACAGTGTGACGGGGGTTCTTGTCCCAGATCGCAGGGGTTAGACAATAAGGATCCAAACAGCAGCATTTCCATTAATAACACAGCATAGATGGAATTTTTCTGTCTGTGATTTTAAGCAGCTGGCGCTAACACACATACAACTGTTATAATTATATGAGACGACTTAATGATTATTCTTATTTATTTAATAACTTAGATAAAATCAAATAAATCCCAGAAAAAGGTAAGTGTCTCAAATATATAAATCCTATACCATTTCAGTTAATTTCGACCTGCTTCATTTCTCTCTAGTCTAACAGAATTCGATCAGATGTCAAATATATATATTTTTTATTATTGCGCATAGATAATGTTGATTGTGACGTTACTGTCAGATATCAGAGAGTAAAGTTGAAAGATTTCTGTATTCTTTTTTTTTACGAATTCCATACAGCCCTCATGTAAGCACCATTATAATAAATTACATGAAGATATATTTAAAGCGTTCTTGGAACGTTAATGATAATAATAATTATAAATAAATTAAAAAATATATATTTTTTAATTGTTTTTAGGGCTTTATTTTTTTTCTTTATTGTTATTATTATTATTATTGCAAATATTGTCTTATTTTTTACATATATATAATTTTGGAGCCCGAGTCTGCAACAAATTTTGATGCTGATTATTATTATCATTAACAATATTTTTCCCCCTTCAGATTCTGACTTTTTTAGCAAAGAAATGGTGATGGAGAAGCCCAGTCCCCTGCTGGTAGGGCGGGAGTTTGTGAGACAGTATTACACACTTCTCAATAAAGCGCCAGACTTTCTGCACAGGTATGCTCCATAAATTCATAATTTCATCACATCATATTTCATGGCATTTGCATCTGAAAAATAAAAATTATTCAAAACTCGCATAATTCAGATTTTATGGACGCAACTCATCCTATGTCCATGGTGGACTGGATTCGAATGGAAAGCTTTCAGAAGCAGTCTATGGGCAAGCTGTAAGTCTTAATGTTAGTCATTTGTTCATGTATAATCTGTGAAAATATCGGAATTATAAAGATATTCAGCAGCATCTTTTTTCCTCATCTATAGGAGATACATAAGAAGGTAATGTCCCTGCAATTCAGTGAGTGCCACACAAAAATCCGGCATGTGGATGCCCATGCCACTCTGAGTGATGGTGTGGTTGTCCAGGTCATGGGAGAACTTTCCAATAATGGACAGCCCATGAGGAAGTTCCTACAGACATTTGTGCTGGCCCCAGAGGTATGTATAATAACAACATGTCATATGTAGTCATCGTTCAGCCAAATGCATTATACATTACCTATACAAGGTAATGACCACCTTAAAAGTTTTAGCAGCGTTAAAGACCTTAGGATTTATTTAGGATTTTTTGAAATCGATTACTGCAAATACATTTCTAAAGATTTGTCAAAATGTATTTCTGTAAACACCAAATAAATATTTGTTTAGGTATTCATCCCCAAGTTAATATTTTGTAGGTGTGCAATTATAGAATTTGTGTAGATAGATGCAAATTTGCACATCTGGCCACTGGAATTTTTCTTCGCAGAACTGCTAAAGCTCAATCAGGTTGATTGGAGATCATGAGTGGAATGACCTTTATTCAAATACACCCATATATTCTCAATTGGATTGACATCTGATCTCTGACTCGGCCACACCAGGATATTAAATGTGCAGTAAACAATTTCTGAGAAACATTGTTGATATTTGAAATCGACACCCAAACAAACACACCTCTACCCAAAAGAAACACCCCTCCCTTCATTGCCCGGCCCCAAAATAGCAAACATTCTATGCAACACAGGCAGTCGGTGCATCAGACAGCTCGCGCAAGTATGGATGAACCAGCTGTGATTCAACAACAACAGCATATCTTGGTTCTGTGAAACTTTGTTTTTACTCCAATTTGCACAACCAGGACTATAAACAAACACAACATTTTTCAGCACACACACAGAACAGACATCTAGCAAATATTAACACAATTGTTTGTTTGGGTGTTGATTTAAATTTTTGACAGTGTTTTTCAGAAATTGCTTACTGCACCTTTAATGTGACATGTTGTTTCTTTGGCTTTCCACTTCAGTGGGCTCATTGTCTTCCTTGAAAACAAATCTTGAAAAAGTCTAAGGTGGTGGTAAATACATTTTTAAAGGTATTCTATGCTTTATAGCTGCCTGTAACAAATACAATATGGAAAGCACTTTTGTTAGATAATTGTGTTTGAAAATTTACTCAAGTTTGCTAATGTAAAGAAAAGTGGTCACAATTAGTTAAGAAGCACATTATTCAATTAGTTAAGAAGCACAATATTTACACACACCACCACATGTATACATTGTTATTTATGAGAGACCCTGAATTTGTTCTAAAATGGCAAGTAAGTTTGTTTACACTGATAAGTTACAGACACCGGATTCAATCTGTTTACATTTATTTAAAGTTGGCATGAAACGGAAGTTGTGATTGTCTTTTCTTCCCTATTGTGATGTATATCTGAGTGAAATGGCTTCTCGATTGATACAAAATGTTGGGCAGAACTTGATTTTGTGTATCTGGAATTGAATGGATTGTTGTAATTTGCTGCTGTGGTGATGTCATGTGAGTGACAGGTTGTCAGAGGGGAGAGGTTATTGTCCTGCCCTCAATCCAGTTTACATGTCATCAGAGAAGAGAAAAGATGTTGTTGCAAAGAGGAGAGAATGTGAAAAAAAAAAAAAAAAAAAAAGNNNGCATGCAGGATAAATCATTTATAATATATACTGTATGCTAATACTGTATACAGTGGGTACGGAAACTATTCAGACCCCCTTAAATGTTTCACTCTTTGTTATATTGCAGCCATTTGCTAAAATCATTTAAGTTCATTTTTTTTCCTCATTAATGTACACATAGCACCCCATATTGACAGAAAAACACAGAATTGTTGACATTTTTGCAGATTTATTAAAAAAGAAAAACTGAAATATCACATGGTCCTAAGTATTCAGACCCTTTGCTGTGACACTCATATATTTAACTCAGGTGCTGTCCATTTCTTCTGATCATCCTTGAGATGGTTCTACACCTTCATTTGAGTCCAGCTGTGTTTGATTATACTGATTGGACTTGATTAGGAAAGCCACACACCTGTCTATATAAGACCTTACAGCTCACAGTGCATGTCAGAGCAAATGAGAATCATGAGGTCAAAGGAACTGCCTGAAGAGCTCAGAGACAGAATTGTGGCAAGGCACAGATCTGGCCAAGGTTACAAAAAAATTTCTGCTGCACTTAAGGTTCCTAAGAGCACAGTGGCCTCCATAATCCTTAAATGGAAGACGTTTGGGACGACCAGAACCCTTCCTAGAGCTGGCCGTCCGGCCAAACTGAGCTATCGGGGGAGAAGAGCCTTGGTGAGAGAGGTAAAGAAGAACCCAAAGATCACTGTGGCTGAGCTCCAGAGATGCAGTCGGGAGATGGGAGAAAGTTGTAGAAAGTCAACCATCACTGCAGCCCTCCACCAGTCGGGGCTTTATGGCAGAGTGGCCCGACGGAAGCCTCTCCTCAGTGCAAGACACATGAAAGCCCGCATGGAGTTTGCTAAAAAACACCTGAAGGACTCCAAGATGGTGAGAAATAAGATTCTCTGGTCTGATGAGACCAAGATAGAACTTTTTGGCCTTAATTCTAAGCGGTATGTGTGGAGAAAACCAGGCACTGCTCATCACCTGTCCAATACAGTCCCAACAGTGAAGCATGGTGGTGGCAGCATCATGCTGTGGGGGTGTTTTTCAGCTGCAGGGACAGGACGACTGGTTGCAATCGAGGGAAAGATGAATGCGGCCAAGTACAGGGATATCCTGGACGAAAACCTTCTCCAGAGTGCTCAGGACCTCAGACTGGGCCGAAGGTTTACCTTCCAACAAGACAATGACCCTAAGCACACAGCTAAAATAACGAAGGAGTGGCTTCACAACAACTCCGTGACTGTTCTTGAATGGCCCAGCCAGAGCCCTGACTTAAACCCAATTGAGCATCTCTGGAGAGACCTAAAAATGGCTGTCCACCAACGTTTACCATCCAACCTGACAGAACTGGAGAGGATCTGCAAGGAGGAATGGCAGAGGATCCCCAAATCCAGGTGTGAAAAACTTGTTGCATCTTTCCCAAAAAGACTCATGGCTGTATTAGATCAAAAGGGTGCTTCTACTAAATACTGAGCAAAGGGTCTGAATACTTAGGACCATGTGATATTTCAGTTTTTCTTTTTTAATAAATCTGCAAAAATATCAACAATTCTGTGTTTTTCTGTCAATATGGGATGCTGTGTGTACATTAATGAGGGAAAAAATTTACTTAAATGATTTTAGCAAATGGCTGCAATATAACAAAGAGTGAAAAATTTAAGGGGGTCTGAATACTTTCCGTACCCACTGTATACTGCAATATATAAAATAATGCCATAAAAAATAAGAATTGTCAATTTTTCATGGTGGCTTAACGGAACAGACGCATAAATGACAAATATAAGCCTGATATAATGGTGTGAAAACAATGGATTTATACATATACATAATGGATTTGCTAACAAAAAAAACACAAGCTTCAAATCATATACTTTTCATCAATCTTTATTGTTAAGTATCTACTGTTAATTTAATTTTAATTTTTACTGTTGATCATGATGCTAAGGACAAACTTGTCCTTCTGTTTGCTAGTATGTTCAGAATATTTGACTTTTACTTAACCTGTATAGCCAGTGGGTGAACTAATCTGAAAGTCTTTTTTTTATTATTTGTTTTATTTATTTATTTTTTTATTGGTGTCTAGGGTTCTGTGGCAAATAAGTTTTATGTTCACAACGACATCTTCCGATATGAAGATGAGGTCTTTGGGGACTCTGAGGCTGAGCTTGATGAAGGTTAGTTAAGAACTAAAGATTATTACATGTGTACCGTTCATATATTACAGCATCTATGAAAATACTATCACCCCTCATATCCAAAAGTATAAGTGGTATATGTCTTGACATTGGTATTTCTGCCCAGTTGTTTTTGGCTAAGCTGCTCTAGCTCATTTTCTCCACTTTTACAATCTTTTTGGACCCCAATGATTTCCATTTGCAGCTACATTTTATTATTCTTCCTCACTCTGAACTTTTAGTGAAAATTCATCTTACTTTGTGTGCATAAATGATCTGTGGTTATTAATATTTTTTGTAGTTTTGAGATGGATGTGATATGCAGTTGCCTAGCAACTAGCGATTAAATTTGCAATATTCCAAACATCAGCCCTGACTGCTACCCTATTTGAGCTAGAAACTAGAAACTTAAATTTTTACATGAAAATCTCTCCACATCAGGAACAAATTAGCTTGAATTTAGCTCAAATAAGTACCCATAAGACCACACTTGAAAATGTTTTCATTATTGTATGAATTATACATACATTTTAGGTCAACCCTTTACAAATATTTAGATGAATCTGAGATTTTTTTTGTCTGTCTGGACATGATTTTTATGTATTTTGCAAAACCACAATACTTTTGTTAGATGCTTGAAAGTTTGGTGAAAGTTTATCAATGGAACGTACTTCATATTATACATCCCAAGTGTGTGTGTGTGTGTGTGGTCCTGGTAAACCCTATATTATGGGGCCAAAATGTCACCACAAAGATGGCACTGTTCGAAATCTTGAGGGGGACATTTTAGTCCCCATGAGGAAAACCACTTACAAATCATATTAAAGGATGACTTTTGAAAATGTGAAACTGCAGAAAGTTTTCTGTGATAGGTAGGGTTAGGGGATAGAATAAATGGTTTATACAGTATAAAATTCATTATGTCTTTGGGAAGCCCCATAAAACATGGAAACCCAGTGTGTGTTTCAAAAGTTTACTCAAATTTAAAACTGACATTTATTACAAGCCATAGCAATGCAAAAATTGTTGCAGCGTTTTCCACTGCCCTCATGCACAAAACGTTTGTTTATACAGATTGGACAAATTAAACTACATCTAAAAAAGCCACTTTAACAAGGATATTCCTTAACTCATCTCAAATTGTTTTTAACTATATACCATTTGGGATAGAACTTTGTTTTTTGAATGGATGCCAAGGATATACTGTAAACAGTCGAGGCTGGCTCATTATAAACGAAAGTCAACCACACAAAACACTTCAGTGAGTTCTGTCAGGCATAAAAGGCTCATGAGCATTTTATTGGTAATTCCTATCTCTTGCAGCTATATTTTGTGAATTGGTTCATTTAGAGCTATTGTAATTAAGATGTTTTAAAGCAAGGGGATGGTACTTGCTCATTCAGTTCTTTTTTCAATGATTTACCTTTTTTAAATGCACATTTTGCTGGGACAGAGTCAGAAGAAGAGACAGATGAGCCAGAAGACAGGCAGCCATCACCCGAGCCCCTCCAGGAGAGCCCCAGTAATGCAAACTGTTATGAACCCCATCCTGTGAGGTAACCCACTTTTCACTTTGAACTTAAAAAGAAACCCTTCTTGGACTATAACTGTAGAAGATTCTCAGTACAGTATGCTAGGGTAAATATCTTGAAAATTGTGAGTCACAGCTCTGTTTGAATTTTAAGAGTTTTCTTATGGTCTTTATCCTTCTCTTTTTCACCTTTAGCTGTAACAATGGTGTGGAAGAAGCTCATGAAGAAGCAGTTCTGGAACTAGAATCGGAAGTTGCCCCTGAACCCAAGATTGAGGAGCTGAAGCTCAAGGCAGAAGATAAGGTTGTAGAGGAGTTTGAGGAGAAGGCACCATCTCCTGTTCCTATGGAATCACCACCTAACATACAAGAACCACCTAAAGTAAATTTTGACGCTTAGTATCATTTCTAAAATGTAGGTCATTTAGGTTAAAATAGGTACTTTGATAATTTGATAGTTATTTATTAAAGTATGCACTTATTTCAGTATAATTTGTTTAAAAGTGTCTAGTAGTATTTTTTTTTATTATTCCTGATAAGTTATGCTGGGGCAAAATGCTTATGTCTCTGGCAGACTTCTTCTTGGGCCTCTGTGACCAGCAAAAATTTGCCTCTCAGTGGGACTGTTCCATCATCTGGAGGTCAACCACATGTTGTTAAAGCACCAAACTCACAGGTAAATACTTATGAAAACATTAATATCTTTCTTTCTCATTTTAATATAATGCTGTTGACCCAGCAATACTTGAACCTTGTGTTGTCAGCCCAGAGTTGAGACCAAGCCAGAGGTGTCATCCGCTGCAATCCGTCCACGTGACCAGCGCATCCGTGATAGACCTTCAGTAACCTCAAGAGGGCCTAGATCTGGTATGAATATAGAATGGAATAATGTATGGAAAACAATGTTTCCATACAACCTTGTAATTTTTTATTTTGGGATTGATGTGATTCAGGGTGTGTGTTTACACTTGGCCGGTTTGGTTTGATTAAAACGAACTCTGGTGCAATTGCTCTGTTAGTGCAGTTCATTTGAATAAGTGTGAACGCTGCCATCCGAACTGCCAACCGGACCGAGACCCCTGAAAGGTGTGTCTCGGTCCGCTTCCAAATGAACTCTGGTGTGGTTTGACAGAAATATGAAGGGACCGAAGACATCTAAACGGACCAAAGACATCTTTAGGTTCGGTGTTAAAAACAACAGTGTGAATGCTAAGGGAACCAGAACTAAATGTATCATTTTCTTTTTTGGTCCGGACCAAAAGAACCAAGAGTACCGAACTACAAGTGTGAACCCACCCTCAGTCACACTAATTACACAATTTTGATTGTTTTTATTATGTATCATTAGATGGAATCTCATCTTCCGAATCTCAAACTGGGAAACCACATTTCAGCTTTGTAAATAAAGGTAAATATGCCTTTCCATTGTGAATATGCTGTAGCTGTTTTGTTTGGGCAATACTGCTGTTAATAGTTAAAGAAAGACTGGTGTTGTTGGTGCCTGCATAGTCATAGCAGTTGAAATCTCGGATGCTTAGGAAGGGGTGATGAGTCAAGTGAAATGGACAGCAGAAGAGTTGTCAGGTATCCAGACAGTCATCAGCTGTTTGTTGGAAATCTCCCTCATGACATTGATGAGAGTGAACTTAAAGACTTCTTCATGAGTAAGTTGTTTTTGTTTGATGTTTAAATGATCATGGTAACCACTGCATTGATCCTTGTTCTCTCATATTTATTAATCAGTCATCTTCACATTTGATTGTTCTTTTTCTCTCCCAACAAGCATTTGGAAATGTTGTTGAGTTACGAATCAACACCAAAGGCACTGGAGGAAAGATTCCCAACTTTGGCTTTGTTGTCTTTGATGATTCTGAGCCGGTGCAAAGAATTTTAGGAGTCAAAGTAAGGAAAGCCATTTTTGTTTTTGTAAATGTAGTTTTAAACGTTTTTTGGGGGGGATGCATTGAATTTACATTTTTGGCCGTCACAAGAAGATGTATTTTATACATAATAAGACGTCTCAATTTTGTGTTTTGCCTGGTGACCTATAAAAGGTCAATATTTAACAAAAATAAAATACTAAAAATTAAATAATTTTAAATGTTACTAGTGAATATAGACAATGACATCACAACATTAAAATGCACAGTATGAGATATTTTTAATGATTTTAAGTGGATTTTAAGTGAGTAAATAGGATAAATGAGCTGGTATAAATGTATATGTATGTCCGGTCTGTCCTCTGCAATCAAGGAGGATATTATCAAAATGGTTCAGTCTTGTCAGTTGAATTCTTGCAAAACACCGTGAGACAGGTACTGTCCAGAATGTAAAGGGCTGGTCTGGTCAAAGAAGACTAGTGTTTTGACATGGGGTCAAACATCTCCTCAATATGACTGTTTCAAAATAACTTCTAAATTCTTGGATGATACGTACACTTGTAAGGAACCTTCAGTTTCATTTTGCACTGCAAGGCAAGTATGGAGGATCTGTCTGGATATTGACTGTGTTTCCAAACAACACGCCCGCAACAAAAGCTTGCAGCAAAGGCATTACTTAATACAGTTGAATTGAAGTATAACTTAAAAAACCTCTCAAAAATTACACATGACACAATGTGCAAAACGTATTGAGCAATGCCCAGACTGGCTGCTGTAATAAACAAAGAAAAAGAAAAATAAAGATGATATTTTAGTCAACATCAGGGTTATCATTGTTAAAGAAAACATACTTGAAATAAATGTTAACTGAAATATATATATATATATATATACTTATTTTATTTCAGCTAGTTTTCAAGGCAACATTTCTCATTTTCATTTAGTTTTAGTAGTAAAATCAATAAAAAACTAAAACTTTATTTAAAGCTATATATATATAGACATTTAAGTAACACAAACAATTACTAATACCTTTAACTAAAATTAAAATGAAAGCTATAATACAAAAATCAAATCAAATTCAAAATATTAACAAAAACAATAATAGTATGTCAATGATAACAAATAACACTGGTCAATGTATGCTTTATGTCCTGTGAGCTTTTTGTTTTTCCTGTGCAATTTTTTTTTTTTTGCATGGTAAAATAGATTCAAGATTCATTCAAGAGTTTTATTTGTCACATGCACAATTATATAGAGCATATATAACCAGCAGTGAAATGAGAGTAAAATAAATAAACCATGTTAAGCCGTAATTTGCCTTTTTTGCCAATTATTTTGTCAGTTAAATACCTTAATCAAGTTTAGTGTTTTCTTCTCTCCACATATATTCATGGTTTAATCAAACTTGTAGGGTCATTAAAAGCAATTATTATGCAAATATCCCTTTTGGACATCACTTTTGGCCACTACTGTGTATATATAGCCATGATCAGTTCATTTGATGAATGAAAAAAATAATAATAATTTTGGCATTGCTGAATGGTACTGATATATCATGCATCCCTACTTTTCTTTGTAATACATTTCTTCAGGTGTAAAGATGTGGTATTGAGAGAATATTTTATAACTGTCTCCACATGTCATTTTGTGGTTAGCCGATCATGTTCCGTGGTGAGGTACGTCTGAACGTGGAGGAGAAAAAGACGAGGGCAATGCGTGAGCGGGAAACCCGTAGTGGAGGTGGAGAAGATCGTCGGGACGCAAGACGTAGTGATCGTGGTCCAGGAGGGCCACGTGGCATTGCCGGAAGCAGCATGATGCGAGACCGTGATGGCAGAGGCCCACCTTCACGTGTTGCCACCGTACCTAAACCAGGCATAGCCTCTGGGAGAGGCATGGCTTCAAGTGAGGGCCGTTTTACTGCTCAGAGGCGTTGAGAGGAGATCCCCTTGTAGTTTGGAAGTAGTACAATGTTCATTTATTATGATATTGAGAAGTCTATGTAAAAACATATACATACTTCAGTTTTTGTTTTTTATTTCCTTACTCCTTACGTTGTACACTTGCATTTTTGCCTTCGGAATGTCAGCTGTTTCATGTGAAACAGATCAACAACTTGAACAACCTAATGACTCAAAACACACGATTCACTTTAAATAGGAATTGTGCTGCAGATCCTCTGGTTTGTCATTTATCAAATGGTAACGATTACAAACTTTCTGGGGAAACAAGTCAGGTGTTTTCAGTGCCGCTAGAATTTCTGACATTTCGTACTAGATTACCTTCCAGTTGCTATTGGTGTAAAATGTGCAGATTGAAAGATGGCCTTTTCAATTTTTTTCAGGCTACATATTATTTAGAAAATTACACTAATCAACTCATTGATAAGATAAAGGCTACCTGTAGGCGTAATTGTGAACTAACAGTATTTCATTTAACTGTATTGAACTGTCATAAAAGAAGAAAAAGAAAGGCTTTAACTGTGATCTGAAAGACAGAGTGGAGACAAGACTGTGTCCTCTCCTGTTCTGTTTATGTTTGTTTTGTTTTTTTTGTTTTTTTGTTTTTTAAATGTACAGGTTTGACAGCATTTTATGTTCTGGTTCTGCCTGAATAAGTGAATGGAGCAGCAATAGAAGAAATTGTAAAGTGGAAAGGTACCAGGATTTTTGTGTAAAGGTGTTTTGGATTTATGCTGAATGTTTTTCTTAAGGCAGAGTCACTTTATCAAATTTCATTTCCCCCCAGTTTTCATAACTTTAATCAAATTTTGTGACACGAGTTTCAGTTTACATCCTAGCCATTGTTATTTTTAAAAATTAAAACATGACAGTATTTATACAGGGTACGGAGAAACCTTGCTGGTGTATTTCTCACTTTCCCAAACTGACTAGTTTTGCATTAATTTTTTAATTGAAATTACAATTATTAATAGCATTTTAAATAGCACTGATTAGAAAAATAGTTTGTCAAAATGCTTATTGTAAATCTGTTTTTCAAAACACACATGAGTTGGAAGAGACTCCATTAATGTACATTTTGTACTTTTTTTATGCCTTTTGGGGGGAAGCATTTTCTGCTGTGGGTTTTTTTTTATATATATATATCTATTTGATTGATATCCATACCCATTTTCGCCTTGGTCATAATGAGGAACATGTGAATCCCATTCTTCATGAATTGGAGGAACCATAAGTACAGTAGGCACTGTTTTTATTTTGCAGTGTTACTCAGTCTAAAATTTGCACTGATTTTGTAAGTACAGTTTGATGTAGCGCTATTTTTGATGTTTAACGTCTTCCGTGTCAGGTAGATTGCACTATTTGCAGTATTTCTAGGACAATCCTCATCAGGGACATTGCATTACTTTTTTTTTTTATTATTATTATTTTTTTTTATTTGTTCATTCTTTGGGGAACGATTTGGTTCTCTATAAAAAGAGATTTTGGTTGCAGATTCATTTACTTTTGGAAGATTTTGGAAGAAAGTATGCCAATAAGTCCTGCCTAGAGCCTTCTTTGCCCATCCGCTCTACCTAGTTCTTACGTGTTCTGAGTTTGGGACCTGGAACATTTTAATTACTGTGTAAATAAATGCCACAATGGCCTTTCTATTTAGACTTCAAGCACTTCGATCAGCCAAATACTTTGAACATTTGGATTACAAGAGAGAAAAAGAAGACATTACACCATAGGGCTTGGTCAAATAACTGTGCTTTTCAACCCAAAATATGCATCAGACTTTGATTTGTTTAATTTGTTCATATCATTTAGTCAGGTTCTTTTAACCCTCTAATCCTAATGTGAAATATTTTCTTTGGCTTCCTTGCAGTTATTGTGACATTTATAGATGCTCTGTTTATAGATGTAGTTTATTTTGGTGGAACAAGAACATGGTTTTGTATTAGCAGGTGGTTGCCAAATAATTTTCTTTGGACTGCATACTTGTATGAGTAAAATATGTTGCAACTGGGTGTTTATTTTATTACTGTTTTTCTTTTTCTTTTTTTCCTTTTCATTTTCATTAAATTTCATTGTGTTAGACTTGACATACAATAAACAGAAATCTGTGCTGTTCAGTGCAAGATCTTGCAACACTTGCAGTCTGTTTATATACTCATAAAAGAAAGATTAATAAGCATGGTTTTTAATGCTTTTTTGCAACAAATAGCAGATTTGTCAGATTTAGAAACATTAAGACAATAAAATATTCTAAGTGGGTTACACAATACATGAAATACTGAAATGAATTAAAGTGTATTATATTAATTTTGAAGTAGGTATTACACCATGGCATTNTATGTTAAAACCATACAATACAGCTCTAACCCGAGGACAAATAGTCTCTGTCCACTTTCCTTCAATGCTGAGACTAACATAAAATCTATCAATGGCATTATACAAGCTATTTTTAGTTTTTTAAGTAGTTCAAATATATATCAACAGCTTTCTTGATAATAATATAATAATGTGTTTTCTTTGAAAAATTAAATTTATGAATGTAAAATTGTGCAAGGAGTAGTAATAAAATAATTATAAATGTAATATTAAAAAAAGGGTCTATTTTCAAAGGTTTTTTGGTTTTGTTTGGCTAATACAGAAGTTTGAGGCAAAATGTGTTTTTTCCCTCTTTTTCTTATTTACAAAATCAGAAGTCAATACAAAACACTTTGCAATGAATACAATTCCGAAATAAGAGGATAATTGTTTCTTCAATGTGATGACAAAAGGAGCAATTGGGTGAAATACTGTCTTTAAAATTTGTAATTTTATAATTTAATGGGTAACAAATATGAATAAAGAAACTTTAACGACTTTGTTGAGCAGAAATTTTGTAGCGAAGCCACTCTGTCACTAAATGTATTATTCTTACAACTTATACAGTCAGGTAAAGCGAGCAAAATTTAGAACTTTCAGTAGTCCTTTTTTATTATTTGAAAAACTACTACACATGAAAGAATAGATTAATCACCATGGTGTTTATGTGTAACTGTTCCTTTAAGAGGCCGTCATTGACGCTGTGGTCAGCCACGTATCGCCACGTCTCTACGCATGCGCGTCCGAGTCAGTTCCGGGCTTGGTGCTGTGGTGTGTTGAGAGATCAACATCAGGCAGCTGCTGATTTTAATGACATTTACTCTCTGCCTGTCCTGGGGAATCTCTTTAGTTTAACCGACATTTAATCTGTCAGGAGATCAACGTTTAAAATATTACTAAAGCGGACACATAGAAAGATGAATTTCCTCAGGGGAGTAATGGGGGGGCAACAAACAGGCCCACAGCCGACTGGAGCAGAAACAGTGAGTTTATTTACTGCATAAACAAATAAATATATTTGTGAAGAAATAAAATTGAGTACATTTAGTAAACAGCTGAAAGCAACTGCTTATCAAGTCAATGACAAACATTAGATTATGCTTACATATCAGTAGTTGATATACTGCATATCGAAATATGAATATAAATAGATGTATATGAACCAGGCAGTGTTTCAAAACATTTCTAAATGGCATTTCCAAATCAGACAGTGTTTATGCTTGAACTCTGATTTAAAATGAGACTCATATGCTCAATTACACTATATGATGTTTGGTTTGTTGCCAATATAGTCTTTGAATAGTGTTATTTTCACCATAGTGATGTTTCCAACAAATTTTTCTGTAGGGATAATTTAATTTCGCTTTGACAAGGCATTTACCAACTGTTCTTGTGTGTCTTTCTGTTCAGATTCAGAAGTTGTGTGACCGTGTGGCTTCATCTACCCTGTTGGAGGATCGAAGAGATGCTGTCCGTGCCCTCAAATCTCTGTCCAAGGTGACCGGCTATTAATACTTGGCATGTTGATGTTTGTAATTGAGGTGTTGTGGATGTTGGGGTCAGTAAGGTAATGCTTTTATTTAGCAAGGATACACAATAATGACAATAAAAGATTTCTATGTCAAATAAATTATGCTCTGCTGAACTTTCTATTCATCAAAGAATCCTGACTTTAAAAAAAATAAAAAATAAATCACGTTTTATAATAAGAAATGTTACTTGAGCATCAAATCAGCAAATCAGAATGATTTCCGAAGGATATGACACTGAAACAGGAGTAATAATGGCTGCTAAAAATTTAGCTTTGCTATCACAGGAGTGAATTACTTTTGAAACCATATTCAAATAGAAAAAAGTTATTTTAAATTATAATAATATTTCATAATATTACTGTTTTTACTGTATTTTAAAATGCAGCCTTGGTGAGCATAAGAAATGTCTTTTGCAATCATTCTTACAGACTCCATACTTTTGAATGACAGTATATATGCTCAATAATGTTGAAGCTTGGTGTAATTGTGCAATAAGGTAGTGAAAGGGTCAGGCTATATAGTGATTATAACCAAAGTTAAAGGCCATTGTTTGCCACGATGCACAACAACCTCTTTATCCATGCCTATATTCAGTATAGTACATGCAGTGAGTATCTTATTGCTTTTAATATGTTTGTACATAAAGTTTTTTTAAGCAAATGCGTGGTGAAATGATGAAGGGATCATTCTGCTAGAAGATACAGTCCCTACAGAATGTTGCTATGCAACTAAAATAACAATCCACTATGGGAGTTGCACAGTGATATGGTGAACAGGTGTTATTTTGTGGAGTATTGCACATTTTATAATAAGCCTGTACACGTTGGGCACTGCTCATAATGCATAGGTGATATTAGAGTAAATAGAATATCAAAAAAGAAGGAATACAGTCCATGCTGTGGTTTCACTGTTAAAAACATGCCTTAAAGGATTAGTTCACTTTCAAATGAGAATTTCCTGATAATTTACTCACCCCCATGTCATCCAAGATGTCCATGTCCTTCTTTCTTCAGTCGAAAAGAAATTAAGGTTTTTGATGAAAACCTTCCAGGATTATTCTCCTTATAGTGGACTTCAATAGACCCCAAACGGTTGAAGGTCAAAATTACAGTTTCAGTGCAGCTTCAAAGGGCTTTAAACGATACCAGATGAGGAATAAGGGTCTTATCTAGCAAAACGATTGGTCATTTTCTAAAAAAAAATTCAAATGTATATGCTTTATAAACACAAATGATCGCCTCGCAAGTGCTTCCGCCAGACTGCCTTCCGTATTCTTCAAAAAGCTTATGCTGTATGTCCTACACCTTCCCTATTCAAATTACAGAACGAACGCAGCGCCAGTTCCGTTTTTTCCGTAAGTTTAATGGGAAATTGTCAGGAAACTTTAATTTGAAAGTGAACTAATCCTTTAAGGGTGATGTGAGTAGTTTTGGTGAAAATACTTCCTCCTATCCCAGTAAGCCATCATTAGCTGATTTGAATTAACAAATTGGAGGGAGTGTTCGGAAACAGTCATTATGCAGTTCCGTTTGGTGATGCTAATCTTGCAAAAAATCTGTCCCAGAAGGGAAATTTCATATATTTTTTGTTTGTTTTGACAGAAAGTATATACATTACTCAGTTGTTTTTGAAACATGTGTCAAGAAGATTTTTAATTACAGAAATACCGTATGGAGGTTGGAACAATGGCGATGGACCATTTGATTCGTATACTGCAGACTGACCGGTATGTTTCAAATTTTGGTAAAAAAATATTGCATTAATAGTAAAGATCTTGTTATATTTTTGTTGATGTGACGTGAAAGGGCTTTGGGTCATTTACCACGTATTGTGACTTGTCTTTGGTGATTTTTTTTTTTTTTTTAAACAGG